>JALGBA010000357.1:0-113582 GCA_023970755.1 Azemiops feae
GCCACTGTTGAGTTTTCCAAATTTGCTGGCAAATTGAGTGTAGCACTTTTACTGCATCGTCTTTTAAGATTTTGAATAGCTCCGCTGGAATACTGTCACCTCCACTAGCTTTGTTGTTGCTCAGATTTCCTAAGGCCCATTTCACTTCACATTCTAGGATGTCTGGCTCAAGGTCAGTGACCACCCCATCGTGGTTATCAGGGAGGCTAAGCTCGTTCTTGTATAGTTCTTCTGTGTAATTTTGCCACCTCTTCTTAATCTCTTCTGCCTCTGTTAGTCCCTGCCATTTTGGTCCTTTATCATGCCCATCTTTGCATGAAACGTTCCCTTCATATCTCCTATTTTTCTTGAAGAGAATCCTCTGGTTCTCCCTATTCTATTGTTCCCTCCCCCCCTTTCTATTTTTTTGCACTGTTCATCGTTCAAGAAGTGCATTCTTATCTCTTCTAGCTATTCTCGTGGAATTCTGCATTCAATTGGTGTATCTTTCTCTTCTCCCTTGCCTTTATGGGGGGTTCGCTTCCCTTCTTTCCGCAGCTATTTGCAAAGCGTCTCAGACGCCCATTTTGCTTTCTTTGCATTTTTTCTTTTTCTTTGGGATGGTTTTAGTTGCTACCTCTTGTTACAATGTTGCGAACTCCGTCCATAGTTTCGTCAGGCACTCTGTTCTATCATCTAATTCCCTTAAATCTTTTGTCCACCGTACTGTAATATTCTCAGGGATATATTTAGTTTCATACTTGAGTGGCCTAGTGTTTTTCCCTACTTTCTTCAATTTAATGCCTAAATTTTGCAACAAGAAGCTCATGATCGGATCCACAGTCAGCTCCTGGTCTTGTTTTTACTGACTTTATAGAGCTTCTCCATCTTTGGCTGCAGAGCACATAGTCAATCTGGTTTCTGTGTTGACCGTCTGGTGATGTCCATGTGTAGAGACGTCTCTTGGGTTGTTGGAAAAGAGTGTTTGCTATGACCATCGTATTCTCTTGACAAAATTCTATCAGCCTGTGCCCTGCTTCATTTTGTACTCCAAGGCCAAACTTGCCTGTTATTCCGTTTATCTTTTGGCTTCCTATTTTAGCATTCCAATCCCCCATGATGATAAGGAACATCATTTTTTGGTGCTGATACTATAAGGTGCTGTAGGGGCTTATCATAGAACCGTCACTTTCATCCTCTTCAGCACCAGTGGTTTGGCCAGAGACCCTTGGATTTACTGGGGATTTGAATGGCTTGCCCTTGATTCCACGCGATCAGTCTGTCATTTGGGGGATTGTTTCGCCATATTGCTTTTCCTACTCTTTGATTGACTATGAGGGCTACTCCATTTCTTCTGAGGGATTCCTTCCCGCAGTAGATACCCTGATTGGTCCTCTGAATTAATGCACCCATTCCTGTCCATTTTAGTTCGCTGATTCCTAAGATGTCGATGTTCAGTCTTGTCATCTCTTGTTTGACCACGTCCAGTTTGCCTTGATTCATGGATCTTACATTCCAGGTTCCTATGGAAAAAAAATCTTTACAGCATCGGACTTTCCTTTCACCACCAGATGCATCCACAGCTGAGCGTCCTTTCGGCTTTGGCCCAGTCGCTTCACTCTTTCTGGCGCTACTAGTACTAGCCCTCTGCTCTTCCCCAGTAGCATATTGGACACCTTCCGACCTGAGGGGCTCATCTTCCAGCGTCATATCTTTTTGCCTTTTGGTACTGTCCATGGGGTTTTCATGGCAAAGATACTGGAGTGGGTTGCCATTTCCTTCTCCAGTGGATCACATTTTGTCAGAACTCTCTGCTATGACCTGTCCGTCTTGGGTGGCCCTGCACGGCATAGCTCATAACTTCATTGAGTTACGCAAGCCCCTTCGCCACGACAAGGCAGTAATCCATGAAGGAGTCATCATCATTATGGCGTGCCATAGGTTCTGACCTATACAATACTGACCTATACAATATGTTCAACAAAAGTTTACCAAAAAGTGCCTGACTACTCAACCCACTACAAAACAACCAACACAAGCTATGAAAAAATAACACTATCATCATCATTATGGTAGTGTTATTTTTTCATAACTTGTGTTGGTTGTTTTGTAGTGGGTTGAGTAGTCAGGCACTTTTTGGTAAACTTTTGTTGAACATATTGTATAGGTCAGTATTGTATAGGTCAGAACCTATGGCACGCGTGCCAGAGGTGGCACTCAGAGCCTTCTCTGTGGGCACTTCTCTGAACTGCTGGTGGTGGGCTGCGGAGCCCCAGAGTGCGCCGGTCGAGGGGCCGGCAGGCTGTGGCTGCTGACACACTATCAGCCCCCATGCGCTCGCTGGCCTCTGTGTGCGGGGGCCAATGGTGTCAGGGAGCAGCCGCCCCAGCCCCTGCCTCGCCTTGCCCCACGGCAATGGTACCCCCACCCTGCCTCACCTTGCCTCGCCTCACCCCGCAGGATGAGCCTCCTGCCCACCACCCCACCTGCCAGAGACCCCCTGGATCTCCCCCAACCCTGCCCGGCCCCCACAGGCATCCCTCCCCACGAACAACATCGAGGTGACCACGCCCACCTTGGCCACACCCACCCAGCCTGCCATGACCACAGCCACGCCCACCCAGTGGGCCACGCCCACCTGGCACCCGGCAATAAATAAGTGGGTTTTGGATTGCAGTTTGGGCACTCGGTCTCTAAAAGGTTTGCCATCACTGGTATAGGTGGTCCGTTTGCTTTTTCTGATGTTCTGGGTTGCTGCAATGTATTTGTACTTAGCGGAATAATGTTCTTACACAGCTCCTCTTCTAGGAGGTTGGGTTGTTACTTTGATGATGGAGCAGTTGGTTAGTGTGGGTTGTTTTTCGAGAGACTTGGGTTTCTAATTTTGCTGTCATTTTCTCTGCTCATTAAGAAATCTAGGAAGGGTAGTGTGTTGTTTTATTTTCCTTTGCTTGTGAATTTTATTCACTTGAAGATGTTGATTCTTTCATTTGTCTTCTATTATTTTTATGTGTTTTCTCTTTTTTATACTCTAGTTATTCCTTTTTTATTATGATGAAGTTTATAATAAAGATCACATGGTCAATAAAAGCTCAATAAAAACCTTTTAGGTCAATAAAGGTCAATAAAAATGATGATGTCTAACAGTTGATTCAATTAGATAAGTTGCATTTTTTGATGATCTGATGACACAGGTGTTGTCATTTTTCTATTATTGTGCTGATACTTATTACAGACATATTGGACTTTTCATCATTTTTCATCATCACAGTTTAAATCAAACTCCTATAACTAACTACATTAAATTTAGCATTTTGTAAAACTAGAAATTTGTGTATAATGGGGATTATGCAATATTCCAAATTTAGATAAATAAGTTTCTATTTTTGGCAATTTCGTTTTGGGGGAGAAGACTGAAAAACATTTACAGATATGTGCAATTCCTGACTGATTTATAGCATACATAAGCATTCAGCTTGTATTCATTTATTTTCCTTTTCGCTACTTTCTCTTGAATAAAAATAATGTGCCAATTAAAAATCTTTTACATTATTTAAGTTGAGCTAAAATCCAGGTATCAGGTAAATAGTAAACAGCTCAAAAAAATATAAGGAGATCGTTAAAGTGACAATTTATTGGAAATACTAGAGAAAATTTGAAAATAAGACACAAGAACAGTCTCCCCACAATGAAAAATGAGGAGTACTTTCCCCAAAGTATTTGAAGATGCTTTGAACTACTTGTCCCTTGTCATGTTATTGTCTGTTTTGATTAAGTAGAATGATATTTCAGAAGAGTGGATGATAACTTCAGATAGAAACTGATCCTACTCCAGTGAAAATAGAGTAGGATCTTTCTGGCGCTACTAGTACTAGCCCTCTGCTCTTCCCCAGTAGCATATTGGACACCTTCCGACCTGAGGGGCTCATCTTCCAGCGTCATATCTTTTTGCCTTTTAGTACTGTCCATGGGGTTTTCATGGCAAAGATACTGGAGTGGGTTGCCATTTCCTTCTCCAGTGGATCACATTTTGTCAGAACTCTCTGCTATGACCTGTCCGTCTTGGGTGGCCCTGCATGGCATAGCTCATAACTTCATTGAGTTACGCAAGCCCCTTCGCCACGACAAGGCAGTAATCCATGAAGGAAACAAATCTATTAAACCCCTCCAAAACATCTTAAATAAAGTAAAAGACTCAGTAGCCCAAGAGGAAAAATCAGGACTCATCTACAATATACAATGTAGGGACTATAACATCCACTATGTAAGATAGGTGGGCTGAAGACTAGCAGAGTGCATCCATAAACATTAAAAATCAGCAGTCAGAAAACATGATGAAAACTCCTTAATCTTACAATATATTGACAGCCTAAACCAGGGGTAGGCAACCTTGGCTCTTTTATGACTCGTGGACTTCAACTCCCAGAATTCCTGAGCCAGCATGGCTGGCTCAGGAATTCTGGGAGTTGAAGTCCACGAGTCATAAAAGAGCCAAGGTTGCCTACCCCTGGACTAAACCTTACTTCTAACTGGGAAACTATGAGTCTCCTAGTCCAAAACTAAAAACATTACAGAATTCCTGGATGCTTGGTATTCAGACAAATCAGCCATCAATAGACACATAGAGATAAACCACATTTACAATCAATTCAAAAGAGACAATAAAAATGCTAAGAAGTAAACAAAAAGAGTAGAACACATTCTTCCAGCAATCTGTACAGGGCTTACTATTAAGCAAATAAGCAGAAAACAATACCCTAATCAAAAAACTACCAAGAAGAAAACCATACCCCCACCAACACTGGCAGGGCAAACTACTATACATAAACAGAGAACATACTCCATTGTCACTAGCAGTGATGTTATGGAGTCAGGTAATGAAATGTCTGCAAGCAAACAACCAAACTCAGAAAGCACCAAGGACTCCACAGTTCAACCCCAAGTTACACATATTCTCTTCTATTGCCTGACATCATTACATACTCATATACTTTGCATATCATGATGCATTCATCATTTTGATGTCATTATGGCTTGTATAAATGTTGTTGAATTCTGGATGTCAGGGTTCAGACATTTGGAAGGCATCCAGGTTGAGAAAGGCTGAACTAGACTATCAACTGCTCTGCTTAATTGTGGCTTATGAGGCTTATATGAGCCTGCGTATATACATGTATTATTATACTCACCTACATAAACTCCACCTAACAAATGGCATGTTACCACTGTGTAAATAAGTTTGGATTTTACAAATAGAAAAAAAAAGTTTACATATATTGAGGGAAATACAGTTTTTCAATAATAGGAGTGTGTCCTTGGGAGAAATCTGTGAAATCATCAACAACTTAGCAAAATGGTTACTATGTGAAGAATGAATAATAGATAGCAATGTCAAACTATCCTTAATCTAGCTTTTTCTTGCAAGACTGTCACAGCTACTCTGCATCTTTTGATTATGATTGACATTTGGCTGCTTAGCTATCACCTAAATTTTAACCACACCTACCATAATCAAAAAGGATTATGTTACATGAAAGGATTGAACTCTCTGTAAGTGCTTGAAACTATATTTATGTCATCATGCTTTTCTGCCCTGAGAAGTAATAAGGGCATGGACATTTAAGTCAAACTCAACCAGCCAAAATATAAATTCTACCCACTATCTATTGTTCCCCTTTGTAGTGAATTGAGGTCAACTGAGGTCAACAAGAGTTTGGTCCTCACCATCCATGTAATGAATTATCACTTGGAGATAAAGATTACCATGTTTCCCCGAAACTAAGACCTACCCTGAAAATAAGCCCTAGCTTGATTTTTTTGGGGGTGGGCCCAATATAAGCCCTACCCCCAAAATAAGCCCTAATTTTGGGGTGAGGCGCACACCTAAAAATCAAGCTAGGGCAAGGGGTGGGAGGGTGGAGCTGCCCCATGCGCCCTGCACCCGCTTACCGTTGCAGCCAGGCCTCCCATGAATCGACACCTGCCTCGCCTCACCGACCCACTTCTTCTGCGGCCAAAGGGAATGCCTCTGCAGCTGAGAATGGAGGGTCCAGCTTACATTTCGCCATCAGAGGCCTTCCAGAAAGGCCTCTACAGCCGAGAACCAAGCTACGAAATCCGTAGCTTGGTTCTTGGCTGCAGAGGCCTTTCTGGAAGGTCTCTGATGGTGAAATGCCTCTGCAGCTGAGAATGGAGGGTCCGGCCTACATTTCGCCATCAGAAGGCCTCTGATGGCAAAATGCAGGCCGGAGCTCCATTCTCAGCTGCAAAAGAAGTGGGCTGGCTGGGCAGGGCTGTCGGTGCTATCGCCACGAGGTGACACTGTGGAAAAGACACCCTCCGAAAATAAGACCTGGTGCCTCTTTTGGAGGCAAAAAAAAATAAGACCGGCTCTTATTTTCAGGGAAACACAGTACATTTTGATCACCTACATACAAAGTTTGTTTTTAAAACCTTCAATTATATTAAACCCAATATGAAACTGAATACAGTAGCTTCCAGTACAATATACTTCCAGAGTTGACAACAAAGTTTTTTCCAGTCACAGTGGTGATGGACCAGTGTCCTTCAGAGAGGAAGGAAGTTATTTTAATGGATAAAAAATCAATTTTTTTTCTTCTGATCCTCTATATTTCATGGCCAGTTTGGGAGGATGACCATCTCTGCGGCAATCATTTTCCCCCCGAATTCCCACTATGCCTTTAAGCAAAAGAGCTGCCTGTTACAGTCCTACTGTATATATTTTATGTTTATTTCCACAAGTTGGAATCACATGTTGTAATAAGCCATAGTTATGTATTTAAATCAACGGTTGAGTTAAGGGAAAAACCCACCACAACCTATTCCCGATTTTTATTTATCAACATGGGAGAAAAAAAGAAAAATATGCCAAAAAGCTGATCAGAATGTTCAGGCACAACTGTTTTTGGGGAGGGTGTGGGTGAAAGAGTGTTAGTGTTGTCTGAAAACAAGCAGAAACCTTGCCCTTAAAAATGTCTACATAAAATTCTGACAGCTCAAGAAAAAACTGCCTAAAAACATCCTGAGAGGCTTAGGTCAAGTGAAGAAAATGATGGTATTTTATACTATCTCAAATAATTTCTTAGCTCAAAAACAGAGCATAAAAATGTTTATGTTAGGGGGAAAATGTGCACAAAAAACAAGTGCAGATTTTTTTATAGAAAATAACATGAGACTTTGACAGAAGAAATGAATGTGTGAATACAAAAGACGCAGACACAGAGCAGATATAGATGCCCCCTGTCAATAGGGGTCCCTCAGGCAATGTGATGACCTTCCCTGCCCACCCACCCTTTTCACAGTTCATTTCTTTCTTATGTTTCCTTAATTGTCCCTCAGAGGTTTTGACCTGGAATCGTTTTCTTGATCTGTAGATGTTCAGCACTGCTCTTTTTTTTAATTATTTTATCAAAATCAGGAAAGCATAGTTATCTGAATCAAAAAAAATCAGAGGCACTTGGACAATTCTCTTGAGTATATTTGTTATGTCACACTTTCAGCAATAATGTAATGTCATTATTTGAAAGCTCTGAAAGTGGCTCATGTTCCTAAAAAGTATTTATTTACTTCTAAAGTCTGTTAGCTACCCCATAAGAGCAACTCTCAGGCAACATATGATAAAACTCTGCTAAAAAATAAATTTTCATTAATGAATCAATTACTTTAAGAAAAAAAATGTCAAAGCAACAGAGGAAAGAGTCTTCCTTACTTGCCTCTAGATCTGGTTTCAACATGATTGTAATCCCCATGGTTTACTATTATTTTAAGTGCTTTTCTGCCATGTCACTGAAGTGAATCTAAGCAATGAGCAAACGCAATATAACAATAACACTTCAAACAATGAAAAATACATATACTGATCATAAACAAATGCCATTACCATAAATAACAATACATTCAATAAGCAACATCCATACATAATCTAAATACATACTTATTCCTTCCTCATTCCTCAAGTGCCCATTGAAATAGTAAAGGCTTAGTAAGCTTTCTGAATATTAACTATGAGGAGGCTATTCTGATTCTAGGAGTAGATCTGATTCCATACTAGGGAAGCTGTATAGGGAAGGTTCTCTTCAAACCACCTCCCATCGTACATAGTCTCCCTACCAGCATTCTTTGGGTGGTCAAATTCTACTTGGAGCAAATCATGTCACAGATACTCAAGCTATTAGTCATATGTAACTTTATCAGTTATTACAATCATATTCAACTGTACACAGAGAAAACAAGTTTGGTCTAATGGTTAAGCTAGGCTAGAAACCAGGAAACTGTGAGTTTTAGTCCTGCCTTAGGCATGAAAGCTGGCTGGGTGACCTCAGGCCAGTCACTGTTTCTCAGCCCAAAATATCAGGCTTGGGCAACAAGGTAATCAGTCCATTCCTGTCACAACTAATGAATCAACACTTGGTAGGTTGAAAAAAAAGTGGATCCTGCAGTTGTGGGGAAATGGTAGGAAAGAAAAAAATGGAATTGTACCCAAGAACGTATTGTCATCCACTGCAGTTCCAATAATTTTGAGGTGATATAGCAATATTGGGGTGTTCTCTTTAGGACACAGGCAATTGCATGTTGTACAAGCTAATGCTTCTGAGTAACCTTCAGGGGCTATTTCGTTTAGCATGAGTTATAGTAGATCAAATAAGAAGTCAGAAGGAATAAATAGATGTGCCTCTTGTTCTAGGCATAAGCTTAATTGGTGCATGAGTCAAAGCAGGGCACTAGACCTGTATTCCAAAATATTGACGCTAGACCACCTGAGTTACAGGAGCATATCAAGAGTTTTCTCATGTTTCAATTTGCCACTTGTAAGCTGAACAACTTGAAAGATTGCTAAACCCACAATTTTAAGCATCCATCTATAGTTGACCAATCCAGCTCTACCCATGTTAAGGGCAATGGTTGGGGGATGACAGATGATACTGAGGAATGGGGGGCAGAACTATGGAATCCGCCGATCACTTTCCTTAACTTATCCTGCATGAAAGTAGCACTCTTCATTGGCCTCGCTGTGACAGAATAAATACTTGCAAGGGGGATAGTATCACATATCCTGCATATAGTATATTATGCCGGCTTCAGGAGTATTAGATAGCACTTTGATATGATAATTAAAGAGAGAAACTGGTTAAAAGGCCGTAATGTAGCAGAAGTACAGAAAATGAAACTTAAGAGCATTTTGATCTATTTTAACTTGAGTAAGTACAAGGGAAGTCTTGGAAGACTGGTCAAAGGCATTGACCAGAGGCCTTTGGGCAAGTGGAGATTTGTGTCTATGAAATATCAGCAATTTCACCCCCAGGGTTTTTCAGCCTTCCATATTTTTCACTTTTCAGTTTAAAAGTGTCATTTCTTCCAGATAAAAGTCAGAAACAGCTTTATTTTGAGGCAACGTTATCTAATTCCCTGCATATTAGAAACATTGGGCCTGTGGCTTTGAAGAGACCTTTACCCAACCAGGATTTGTCAATGAAACCTCTCTTTGATCTCAGAACGATTGAGGTGCTACATGAAAACAGGTGGATCTACGAGCAGAAGCAAAGATAGTTCCACAAAACTACACGCAACACGGCTTTGCCTTATCTTTCTCTTAATGATTATTTTTTTTCACTAAAATTGTACCAATGAAAATTGGTTCATGAAAAATTGCACCAATGAAAATTTGCTTCTCAGGTTCAGTGCCATCTAGTTCTCTTAAAACTGCAAAGGGGAGCTGGGATGGATAGACCATGCTTGTTAATGGAAGTAAAATAACTGTTTTATGCCTAGGAAAGCTTACTCCCTTACCTCATATTGCCACTGCAAGCTGACCCTGACCTCACTCAAACATGCTTAGGAGAGAAGTGATAATGTTTCAGGAGCAATTAACGGGAGCGGCAGGTGCTAACTAGAGATACAGCCTCTCATATCATAAAGGTACTTTAACAGGATGCATAGAAATATAGTTTGCCATAGGATACTGTGAAATACAAAGATCCTTCATGTATGGGAAAGCCTACATCAAATCTTGCTCATTCCCCCAATTTTCTCACAATGCCATCTGGAAAGCAGGAACTGTTCAGTACAAAATGCAATATTCAATGCCATACACTGCTGTTGCAGTCATAACTGTAGAATCAAATATTTCTTCTTTCCAGTGCCCTGGGCAGAAAAGGAATGTACAGTTCTTGAGGTTCAGGAGTTATATGGGAGAGTAGAACAGCCACAAGGAAACAAATCAAACAAATGCAAAACTTTTGGGGCATATATTTCTTTTTTAGTTTTAGAACTCTCTCTTCTCATCTCTTCCCATCTCTCCCCAAAGTACAGAATGAATGTAAGAAGAATCAACCATCAGCAAATGCAGTTTGAATTTACAGCATCTTGGCTTTTGATACCAAAGCTCATGCTAATTATTACTTTTTTTTTCTTTTGCATGTTTGAATCTGTTCCATTTTTAACAGTCTTTATATCTCCCTTTCTGAAAAAAAAAATCTGACTGTTTTGCATTTAATATACTAAGAATTAAGTACATAGCAGAATCAATGACCTATGCAAGAAACTTTACTCCATATTATTTTCTTTGCTTTTCGTTATCAAATGAATCAATCTTTTTCCTAAACAATTACTTTTAAGAGATAGCATGAAGCCCCCATCCCCATCCTGTCTTGATTTGCTTTTCTAGAGTAAGAAAATGCTTCTCAAAACTTAGTTCAACCATAAATGAAGCCGTTAATACAATGTGATGCTAGCATCCCTTTTCCATTAATTTTGTTCTCTTTGTTCCCTTTTATTCTCTTAGTAGAACAATTTTCCTGCATTTCGTGTTGCTTTCCAAATGAGTTTGGACTCCCAGCTAACCAGTGGCAATTTCTGGAGGACATGAGGTTTGAATGCAGAGAATTTAACTATGGGAAAGTTGTCATTGGCAGGTGTTGTCCAAAATGATCTTTATCATTACAAAGATATCTGAAGTGGACTAAACACAGGGAAAACAAATTATATCCTCTCTGTAGGAAAGACTGAGTTTCAGTTGGAAGGTGGACTTTTAAGATTTGGGAGCTCCAGTTGTGTACATAGGATATGTACATAAGATAAAATATAATTAATGGAAACAAAAATAAATTGGACTCTTTTCCTATTTAACAGATATTTCATACAGCAAAACCTTCATGCATATATGAAGACAGTCCTGCGGATATTCACCCTGAAGATGCGACTGCTTGTGGGAGACATTTGTCATTTGAGCAATGTCAAGCTTAATCAGTGCACTCACATGGCAAGCACTTCAGTTTTCTAATGCTTAGCTAGGCTATTATCCACATCAGAGCAGACAGTCATTTAGTTTTCAAGGGGACAAACATTATGGGAAAACTAGGCACACATAGTCATAGCCATCAAGTCATGGAACTTGCCAGCACGTATCTGGTTCATGCAACTTTTGTTTAGACAAAGACTGCCCTGCATGGATCATTCCTGGAGGCCTCATTTCTGACTTCCCACACACAAACACATACTGAACATAATCTCAGTTTAAACAAAAACATATATAAAACACCTGTATAATACATATTTGGTATCTGCAAGAATGACAAGCACATATCTGTATGATATACAAAATCTTTATCCTGATATCATGGTTAGGGAGGATTTCAATTATATATATAATGAGTGCACCATAAACTTACATATGCTGTGTAAATAAAATTCTGTGCCAATGTAACCCAAATTCCTGAGTAACAAAAGCTATATTCTGCAATCTAAACAAATCTTGAAAATATGCACAGATTTGTTTGTTCTGAATATTTGTTTTTCCTCTACATGTTTCATCTCAGGAGAAAGAACTATGCAAGGTTTTGAAGTTGCTCTTTCACTGCTGGAAATCCTATCTAGTCTTCTCAACTTTGGTTTCAAAATAATAATAATCAGAATCTGGACTCTCGTGAATTTTTCTTGACTGTAAATTATCTTATTTAGAAAGATATACTCTGTAATAACGATGCCTGTTTTTTTCACCCATCCACATAAACTGGTTCTGCTATATGCACATATACAGAGCCGTGTAATTTATGGAGTTGCTCCTGTTCTGTATTCAGTGCAGTAATAAATAGAAACCAATGCTTATGACAACCATTAATATACTGTATTTACTTTTCAATGGCAAGTATAACTTGTGGTAATTTGATAAATATAGAAGCACAGGTCTGAGTTTTACACTTTCACAGTTATGTTAAGACTAAAGGTGTGTGTGTTAATCATTTTTAAAATCCACATTTTCACTATATTTAGTAAGTAGATAAATGCAAGTAACTGAATTAGATACTTCTTCTTATAAATATAAATCCACAGACATTCTGATTGATCTACAGTATAATAATCCTTCCCCCAGCTCTCAAATGTCTATACTATGGGGTAATACAGGTTGGTTCCTCTGGCATGGGAAATACCTGGTAATGGGTTCACCCTGGTAAGTATTTAAGGTCTGAAGTTTAGTGACGAGGACACAATGGCCTATACCAGTATTTCTCAATCTTGGCCACTGGAAGATGTGTGGACTTCAATTCCCAGAATTCCACAGCTGGCTGTGGAATTCTGGGAGCTGAAGTCCACACATCTTCCAGTGGCCAAGGTTGAGTTACACTGATACAACAGCCACCTTTGTAAAAGTTTATTTTGTGAATGTTAAGGGATAACTGCTTATGTTACAAAGGCAAAAGGTACCAATGAAAAACAGAAATTACATTTCTAAACAGCAACAGTATTCATCTTGACTTTTTCTAGGATTCTATTTTATAGTTTCTTTTGTGCTTTGGAGCTGGATCACAGGGTCCTTACGTTACGTGTCATATGCTACTTATAAGGTGTTCCTGTGTTGTTGTTGTTTTAATTTAATTTGACATCATTCCCTTCTTTTTCTTTTGTGATATTTTGTTTTATGCAGGCAGATTTGATTTCCTTTTCCCAGCCAAAGCTCTAAATCAGCAGCCCTCAACCTTTTAGGTGCCAGGGACCAGTTCATAGAGAGAGGTTTTTCCGCGGATTGGAGGGTGCATGGTTCCGCGTGCTGCCTGCATCTTGAGGATGGGGCTTCGCTTGTTTGTGTGGCCTGGTGTCTGGCATGCCGCAGCCCAGTGCTGGTCCACTGACCCCTGCTCTAAATTCCATTATTCATTTAGTATAAGTTTATAACAACAGGAAGGATAAAGCAGCCACCAGATTCAGGCTGATTTCTGCCCAAGCATAATAGCATCAGTATAAAAGTATATTAAAAAATCATTTGATGCTTCTTGGCAATAGAAGTGGTTTTGTCAATGCCATTTTCTGTAATGTTTTTTTCAATTGCCCAGTCTAGCCTATGGCCTGGAATTCTTGGGGACATTCAAGTCTTAGCCAGACACAACCCTGTTTATAAAGTTTATAACAGCAGGAAGGATAAAGCAGCCACCAGATTCAGGCTGATTTCTGCCCAAGCATAATAGCATCAGTATAAAAGTATATTAAAAAAACCATTTGATGTTTCTTGGCAACAGAAGTGGTTTTGTCAATGCCATTTTCTGTAATGTTTTTTTCAATTGCCCAGTCTAGCCTATGGCCTGGAATTCTTGGGGACATTCAAGTCCTAGCCAGACACAACCCTGTTTATAAACTTTCTATGTTCATACAACACCAGCCAAATGCTGCTGCCACCTGCTGCATGTATGAAAGAAAGCTGAATTCTATAATTAAGGTAAATTAATGTAATTACATACCTTCTTGTGGTCCTTAAATATTTACAGGCGAGCTTAGGTTTTTTAACCCTGTCTTTGCCCTTTTTCTGTCCATACTCTTTGTGGGAAACCCTGTTTAATTTTTGTTTCATTGACTTTACTACCTGTTTTGTTCCTCAAAATTCCACACGCACCCTTTCACATGTTCTCTGGATTAAATCACCATGTGGATGCTCAGACACATTTGATTTACTGCATTGGATGTTATCTACAGGTTTATGTATTAAGACATTTTTTTCTGATATATTTTTAACCTCTAGCATGAATACCCTGCTGGCATTCATAAATGGATGGATGGAAGGATGGATGGATGGATCGATGGATGGATCGAAGGAAGGAAAGAAGGGAGGGAGGGTTTGTTCTGACATTTGTAATATGATAGGGAGATTCAACATTTAAAAAGTATAATAGTTACAAACATTCTCTCCTTTCCACTTTTTAAAAAAAAACACCAATATTATTCAAACTTTTAATTAACAATAGTAAAGGACAATTCAAACTAAAAAAGAAAAGAATAAAAAAAAGTGCAAGAAAAGAAAAAAAAACAGAAAAACACCTTAAAAAATGACTTCCCACCCTCATCACAAATATAAACAATTTCACTATGTAAAAGAAATGCTGCCTAGGAAATAATCAGGCAAGCAAGGAGGAAACTCCCAATGGCTTAACAGTCAGAGAAAGCAGCTTAATTGATCAGATGGCTAAAAGTGGGAAACAGGTATAGATTAAAAATCTACAGATATAGATTTAGCTCATCTAGTTCTATCTTCTGTCTGGTTTACCTGGGAGGACTGACACACTATCTCACACTTTTTACTTGGCAGATATAAAACTCTTCACCTCCACAATTCAACACTTAATTATAAGCAACCCTAGTACATAATGTCTTCCCCCATCCAGATGACAGCAAAAAGTCCAGAGTCCTAAAATAATACTAACAAACAAGTCATCATTCCATATCTCAACTCTTAACTGTAAGCAAATCTGCGTTTAAAATGCAAAAATGATCCTAAGATCCTAGTATGAATAAAGGATGAAATTTAACATAGCAAAGAGGGGCAAATTCTCCTCTAAAGAAAGCAAGCTCAGAAAAATCCCTTACCTTAAGGCAGTGGTTCCCAACCTTTTCTATACCCCGCACCCCTAAAACGCTTCTGATATATTCTCGCACCCCTTACAAAAGTTTGAAATAAGGCAACAAATTATCCATATACACTATAATTTTGAAAACCCAAGTTTTCGCACCCTCTGGAATATCATCTCGCACCCCCAGGGAATGCAAGCACCCCTGGTTGGGAACCCCTGCCTTAAGGACAGTTACATATGCCAATTTAAATGTTGTCCAATTAGTATACACACATAAAATACATACATACATAAAAAGTCTTAAATGCCATGTTAACTGTAAGCAAATCCAATACACAACATTTTTCTATTTTAGAGGTCAGCACATCCAAAGAGAACTACCCAAAATAACAATTTTCTCATTTTAACCCTGATCAAATAAACTGGCTTTCTGTTCCTTTTTTATAGACAACATAAATTTAATTATTTAATTAAAAATTAATTTAATTCATTGATGATTATTGATCCTTGCTTGAATCTCTTCAAAACTTTAAAAAGCTTTCTTTGCAAGAAGAAATTATTCTAATTGCTCTCTAGGATTGTCATTTTTATTTCCTTAATTTTTAAAGCCCCATCAGATTATTTTTTAATCTAATGACAAATTCTTGTTGTCAGATAGACTTTTGTTGCATATCTTGTTTTTCTGGGAACAGGCTGTTCCTAAGAAAATGCAACACAGCTGACAATATTGATTCATTCCTCAAGAATGCCTCTGAAAATCATTAGAAGTTGCTCATCTTGTTATGTCTTCAATATCTAAATAATTTATTTCCCATGAAAATCCATTTATACTTTAAAATTATTTTCAAAGTCTTCATAATCAAAATAAAATAGTCCACTTTCTGAGCTCTGAGCCCGTTTAAAACTTTCTATGGCCAAACCCTTGTCTTGCTTTTTCTTGTTTATTATAAATTCCTAAAGATGCCATTTAGAATTTAGAATAGAATAGAGCTGGAAGGGACCTTGGAGGTCTTCTAGTCCAGCCCCCTGCTCAAGCAGGAGAACCTATACCATTTCAGGCAAGTGATTCTCTAGTCTCTTCTTAAAAATCTCCAGTGATGGAGCGCCCACGATTTCTGGAGGCAAGCTGTTCCACTGGTTGATTGTCCTCACTGTCAGGAAGTGTCTTCTTAATTCCAGGTTGCTTCTCTCTTTGATCAGTTTCCAACCATTGTTTCTCGTCCTTCCCTCTGGTGCTCTGGTGAACAAAGTGAACCCTCTTCCTTGTGGCAGCCCCTCAGATACTGAAATACTGCTATCATGTCTCCCCTATTTCTTATTTTCTTTAGACTAGCCAAACCCAAGTCCCACAGCCGTTCTTCGTATGTTTTAGTCTCCAGGCCTTTGATCATCTTAGTTGCTCTTCTCTGAATTTTTTCCAAACTCTCAACATCTTTTTTGTGATATGGTGACCAAAATTGGCTGCAGTATTCCAGGTGTGGTCTTACTAGGGTTTTATAAAGCGGTACTAATACCTCGTGTGATCTTGATTCTATGCCTCTGTTTATACAACCCAGGATTGTATTAGCTTTTTTGACTGCTGCTGCACATTGCTGGCTCATGGTTAAGTGATCGTCCACTAGGACTCCAAGGTCCCTCTCACAGTTACTGTTTTTAAGCCAGGTCTCGCTCAATCTGTACTTGTACCTTTGATTTTTCCTGCCTAAATGTAAAACTTTGCTTTTCTCCACATTAAAACTCATTTTGTTGGATAGGGTCCATTGTTCAAGTTTGTCTAGATCTTTTTTGATCCTGAGCTTGTCTTCTGGGGTGTTGGCTACTCCTGTCAGTTTGGTGTCATCTGCAAATTTGATGAGTTCCCCTTCAATTCCCTCATCTAAGTCATTTATGAAGATATTGAAGAGTACTGGGCCTAAGACGGAACCTTGTGGTACCCCACTGCTTACTTCTCTCCATGTGGATGTAGTGCCATTGAGGACTACTCGATGAGTATGGTTTGTCAGCCAGCTACAGATCCATCTGGTGGTGATGTTGTCTATTCCACCTTTTTCTAGTTTACCAAGGAGTAGGTATACTTTATCAACTGCCTTACTGAAATCTAATATACTACGTCCACAGCATTTTGCTGGTCTACTAGTTTAGTCACTTTATCAATGAAATAAGATTGGTTTGGCATGATCTGTTTTTGTTTGATCATGACTTTGCTTCTAGTTGTTTGCAGATCTGTTTTTTGATTATCTTTTCTAGGTTCTTCCCAGGTATTGATGTTAAACTGATTGGTCTGTAGTTTCCTGGGTCCGTTTTTTTCCCTTTCTTGAAGATGGGAACCACATCAGCCCTTTTCCAATCCTCAGGTACTTCCCCGGTGCTCCAGAATTTTTGAAAGATGTGGTGCCATGGTTCTGAGATAACATCTGCCAGCTCTTTCAGAACTCTGGGATGTAATCTGTCGGATCCCGGTAATTTATATTTGTCAATTTCATTTTCTTACATTAAGTATTGAAGGAATGACCCAGTGTTTCCATCCTTGTCATTTTGAAATTGTCTGACTTCTTTAAAGCAATTAATGGGTGAACTTAGTTGTCTTGTGGAAGGCTCTGATTGTACCTGGAGCAAGTATGGCAATTCCCTCATCTTCCGGTTCTCCCATCCTCTAAAGACTGCTGCCTTGCAGTCTCCTTGTTTGGAGACTGCAAGGCAATTGCAGTCTCCAAAGTAATTGTTTGGAGCACAACACTGGCAATCTCACATCCTCTATTTGTCCAGAGAGGGTTGAAGGAGCCAATCTACTCCTCAGTTCCATATTCTTAGCCACAATTGCTCCATTTTACATGGAGCTATCTTCAAGCTGCCATTCTTGAGCTGTGGTGGCGCAGTTGTTAGAATACAAGCTATTGTATTGCAAGCTACTTCTGCAAGCTACTGCCTGCAGTTCGGCAGTTCAGTTCTCACCAGCTCAAGGTTGACTCAGCCTTTCATCCTTCCGGAGTCAGTAAAATGAGGACCCAGATTGTTGGGGGCAATATGCTGACTCTGTAAACCGCTAAGAGAGGGCTGTAAAGCACTGTGGAGTGGTATATAAGTCTAAGTGTTATTGCTATTCTTTCCCAGAAGTCTTCCACTTTCTATTATAAAAGTGCTGAAGATAATGAATTAGTGCATATATGCAAGTTTCCAAATTTTGTTTGATGGATTTTTTCAAATAGGGAGAGAAAGACAGTACTAAATTCTTCCTCTGGTTTTTTTCATATTCTAATTATTCCTTCATTTCCTCCTGATTTTGTTTCAGAAGGCTTCTTCTCAGAGATCCAAGCCTAATTTTTTTCATCATATGAACTTGAAACTGGCTTTAATACTTGTTTTTCTAAATGAAAATTTGCACCCAAGAGTACAATCTGTAATTTCTATGTAGCAATTTTCATTCCTGCCAAGTCTAAAACAATTAGTTAAAAAAAAGATAATTCTTTTCCTTACTGGGTGCTCCTTTCTGCTTTCCACATTTAACATACTAATGTTTTAAAAAGACAAAATGAAGCCTGGGAAAATTGCAAGGAAATTGAACATTCAGCATTTCTGACCAGTGCTGGATGTATTTACATTAACCAGGCAGCCACATACAGTTTAGAAAGGCACAGATTTCACAGGTAAACTTCTGTGATCACTGAAAGAATGAAATGGCATCCTTCAGAGAAAGGGGGAGAAAGTTTACAACCAACAAAGAAACAAGCTCAGAGAGCACCAAGAGCTCCACAGTTCAATCTTGAGCTACATATATTCTCTTCTAGTGAAATGACAGTTTGCTTAAAATTGTACAATTCAGGAGATCAGCTGAGTTTTAATTGTTACGGAGATCAGGATTCCCAGATGCTGAATTAACAAATAATGTGCAGCTGAGTCCTATGTATGTTTGTTGGGAAGTAAAGTTAATGGCTCTTATTCTCCAGTTAAAAGCATTTGGGGGAGCAATCTCTTTTTATCTTTTTTTCTCACAGTAAAAATGTTAATATCATGGTGTCACATACACATAACAAATTTGTTCAGCAGAAATAAATCATGAGAATGCCCACAAAATAAATTGTTCCTTTAAATATTTACACTGTTCTCTCCTCATTTTATAAAAACAGCTTCAGTAACAAATAAAATAGCAATAAAAAAATAGCTAAAATGAGAAAAAAAAAATCTATCAGCAAGTCTCTACCCAAAGCCATTTACAATCTTACAACGCAAACTGCTGAAGCTCCAGTATTTGGATAATCAACTTTGGTTGCTGTAGTATGGCTGATGACTATTGTACAACGCACAATATTGTAACAATTCTTTGTTTTAAAGCCTGCACATACAATGTTAAGGGTTTACGTTGGATTGTTTTTAAAGTTATAAACTGTTCTGGGAGGCTCCTTACCCAAAAACTGGAGAAAAGTATAATAAAAATAATAATTTGCTTTTTTTTTTTTTACACCCCACAGTCATCTTTCAAATTGCAATGTTTTATTTTATTTCCACTCTTCCAACCCTTTACTCTCTCTGTAGTTATCCAACCCATCATATTTAAATGGCATCTCTCTCTCTCCTGGTGAGAATCAGAATAAAGCCGACAATAGTAAACAAAGCTGAGGAGAGTTTCTATTTGATACTCCCTCTTGTATATCTTCCCCTGGGTGGCTGTCACCCTCTTTCCCTCCCGATCCTTAACAAAGCTTTTCTCCTCATCCACCAGATGCCACTATCCTTCTGCTGATATCACAACAACCTTTCCTGCACCCAAGTCATTTTACCAAAGTTTTGCTCTCTCTCTCCCTCTCTCTCCCCCCCCCTCTCTCTCTCTTCAGACCCTGAGGAGTAGGTTGGCTCCTTCAACCCTCTCTGAAGAACCCCCGCCAGCTTTCTCTATATCCCCCGGCAATCATTCAGATCAGATTCTTTCAATGAATTCTTCCCTGCTATCTCTTATTCCCCCTCATAAATCGCTAAACCCCCCCCCCCTCCCACCCCCTCAAGGCTTACCTGTGCAATGACGATCCTTCCCCCCCCCCGTCCGGAATTGCCAGGTACAAGTTAAGAGTTGCTTCCTCTCTCGATAACCCAAGGCTCAGTGTATCTTCCCTTCCCTTCCGAAACATTTTACATCTCATTGCAATATTTACCAGCCAACCTCTCGGTCAGTAATCTCTACTGCCTCAATACCCTCTCTTTTCTCTTTTCTTTTTCTTTTTCTCATTTTCCTTTTCTTCTTTTTTTTTTCAAATTTCAAAAGGTAAGATGAAATAAAGTCACCAGGCAGAAACTCGGCACCAGAAAAGAGAAACGAGTCCCTGCACAGCCAATTGTCTTACCTAGCATGGTGACAGAGAGCACCAGCTGAAAGTAGAAAATCAGATGTAGGGAGAAACCCATGACTTCGCTCTCTGCTTCGCCTCTGCATCAGCCCTTCTCCTTAAGGTTCTACAAGAGCTCTGATGTTAACACTTGGACTCTTGCTGGCTTATAGAATTCCACCTCCTGCTTTGGCAGACTCTCATGGGTCCTAAAGCCCTCATGGTTTCATTCCCCTACTACACGTTCGTTTCCTTCAGCATGTGAAGATGAAGAATATTGAAAATGACTGTTCCACCCCCACCCCGGTCCCGCCCCATTTGAGTATACATAATGTAAGCATTAGAGTTCACCTAGATTGGCTCATTTTGATAATTTTGCATCCCATTCCATCTGTTAACTGCCTAGATAAATGTCTCAGATTGATTATAATAAGCTGCAAACTGAAATAATAACAATAACAATAACCAGGGCTTTTTTTGTCATAGAACGCCCAGAACGGAGTTCCGGCACCTTTTTTGGATGGAACCTTGTAGGATAGGCAAGGCAGGTTGTATGACATGTGTGAGTTCCGGCACCTTTCTTTTTTACAAAAAAAGCACTGACAATAACAATAATAATAATAATAATAAAGTTGGAAGGGACCTTGGAGGTCATCTAGTCCAACCCCCTGCTCAGGCAGGAAACCCTATACCATTTCAGACAAATGGCTGTCCAGTCTCTTCTTTAAAAACTTCCAGTGTTGGAGCATTCACCGCTTCTGGAGGCAGGTTGTTCCACTGGTTAATTGTTCTAACTGTCAGGAAGTTTCTCCTTAGTTCTAGGTTGCTTCTCTCCTTGATTAGTTTCCATCCATTGCTTCTTGTCCTGCCTTCAGTGCTTTGGAGAATAGCTTGACTCCCTCTTCTTTGTGGCAGCCCCTGAGATATTGGAACACTGCTATCATGTCCCCTCTCATCCTTCTCTTCAAGTAAATTCTCTTCAAGTCCTTCTCTTCAAGTAAATTCAACTTATTTCGTTCTCCTATAACGGTATAAATATCGTAAAAGAAATTAGCTATTTTTGCAATACCTGTACAGATGAAGGTTTTAATGACTACATTTTCTGCCAATGCACATTTTTATAACTTATAGTTTGCCTGATATAAAGTGATGTTTCTGAATATGTATGTTGCATTTGGTGCTATTACTGTAACACAAAAACATATGGAGGGTTTGGACAATTTCATATGTTACATACTGTACATTTGATTGTTACTTTTGGAAACACCAAGGAAGGTTTAAATTTATGTCTCCTTCCAGAAAAGGCTATTTCATATCTTTATTTTTCAACGCTTATAGGTCAATACTTATAGATGTATCTGCATTGGGATTTAGCCTCTGGAAACACCAATAATCCTTTTACTACGTAGACCCCCTTGACTCAGATGGAATTGGCTGTATAGAAAGAAATTTAACCATAGTCTTACCAAAGTTCCCAGGTGGAAGAGGAAAAAGAAAACGCAAGTATTTGGGGAAGAGTTCCTTTGGAAGAAATTGGCGGGTAATATATCTGTTATACTCTAAGATTGTATTAGACAGCACAATTCTAGAACAGCACAATGCATTATAACCATAATGACTTGTATCATCTGTGGCCTCTAAATTACTCACATCTTTGTTCTAATCTGGTCAAAGTGATAATCCTCCTTGCTCTAGCAAATCAAAGAAGACCTGCCTGCTAAAACATCTATTTTGTTTACAAAAGGGTCCAAGATTCAAAAACTAATATCTGCAGGTAGGTTAGGAAGCTTCCCTGACTTAAAACCTGGAAAGTTGCTGCTACGAACTATAAGCAGATGATTGAGGATAACATGATTTCTAGTTCAGTAGAGTTGAAGGACAGCAGATTGAGAAATGCTGCTGCGCTTGGTATTGAGTTCTATGAACCAATGGCCCAAGAAAACTGCAGAAAGTCATTACAGTTAAGCTTGACTTGAAGGAGAGACTCTATCTGGATTACCGTTCTGTGGGTAGAACTAAATCCAAGTCAAAGAAGGAAAGGGCTAACTGCTGCTGAAAAATGCAGAACAGGGAGGGTAAAACCAGGCAGTTGACCTGCTTCTCAGTCAAGAGGCAATTTTCTCTTGGCCTTTTGTAATATAAAGCAACTGATGATGTTACCTAGTTAGATAATGAAATGTCTGCAAGCAAACAGCCAAGGTCAGAGAGCACCAATAATTCCACAGTTCAATCCTGAGCTTCACATATTGCATTCTCTTATAAATGTAAATGTCTCCTGGCCTCATGTTTCAGTTACAAATCCTGCATGTCAATGGCATGCTAATATGAGTCATGAGTAATAGATTTATGTGTTATGCACACTTCAGACTTCAATTAATTAACCTAGCCAACTCATCGAATTTTTCTGGGGCTAAACCAACTCCTTCCCAGTCAGCTTAACTACACCTATGTTATGTGATCCTCCTATCCGAAGATCCTATCTGATCATCTTTGTCTTGATCAGATGCTGAGGGAGGTTTAACTTTCCTCAACATCTGATCAAGACATAGGGCTCAACAGGGGCAGTGAAAATGGGATTTTATCCATTTGGATGGAAATGGGTAAGGATGGTTATATCCATTGGTAGTGGCACTGTCTATGATCATACCACTGCAGATTTTTTAAAAAGTTTTTGGCAGGCTAAATAAAATAAAATAAAATAAAATGCTATAAATAAGTTGCTTATCTTGTTATGTCTCCAATAAAAAACTGCCAGCCTCATTTGTGGCATCTAGGAGACAGAATGGCACAACTTGCTGCAACCAACTCGCTGTGGCCCATTTGCCTCGGCCAACTCACCATGGCGAACTTACTGCAGGACAACTCACCGCAGGACAATTTAACAATTCAATTGAATTATTTAAAATAAATAAAAAAATATTTTAATTTTTGTCATTCACATTTCATGCTGTCCCTCCTTTTGCACCCTTTCTTTAATGATTCTATTCCACCATTTCCTTAATATTAGTGTAACTCTTGTCCCACAGCGAATTGTCCCAGGGCAAGTTGGCTGTGGTGAGTTGGCTGTGGCAAGTTGGCTGTGGTGAGTTGGCTGTGGTGAGTTGGCCATGGCGAGTTGGTTGTGGTGAGTTGGCCGTGGCAAGTTGGCTGTGGTGAGTTGGCCGTGGCAAGTTGGCTGTGGTGAGTTGGCCGTGGCAAGTTGGCTGTGGTGAGTTGGCCGTGGCGAGTTGGCTGTGGTGAGTTGGCTGTGGCGAGTTGGCTGTGGTGAGTTGGGCATGGCAAGTTGGCCGTGGTGAGTTGGCCATGGCAAGTTGACTGTGAAGAATTGCCATAGATCCCTTGGGAGAACTAAAATTAGTGGCTGGATAACCAACTCATTGTGCACTCCTGGAGCACAGAGGTATGTCAGTTATGGGAATTGTTACCTTGTGCACCTTTCCTGGCCAGCTGCATTGGTAGTATCCTGGTGCAATGAACTGCAGGTGAGCGGCTCCATTTTATGTGTATAAGTGTGTGGGGGGGGAGGTGTTCATAAAACATAGGGCATTTGGATCTGACTAGGTGTTTCTAATCGAATTTTACCATTTGTGAAATTCCTAACCAACTGCTCCGTATGAAGGAAAAGCTTACACCATTTTAAGAACAAAAGAGTTGGGAATAGAAGAATAATGTGCATTTGAGCTTGACAATACATTTCACCTCTAGGAGCTTGGCTCTGATTTCTTACATACTGTAGTGTATGGGGGCCGGTGCTGCATCACTGATCTTGCAAATCAGTGCAAGTTAGGGGAACCAATAATTTTGTAGGCTCAGTAGACTGTTTCTCTTTCATTCAGCTCATTCAGGTTACAGTTTGTATAATGTTTTGCATTGCAAATTGCAGACCTAGAACTACCTAATAAAATTAAGTTTGGTATGCATCATGAAATTCATAGGGATGCCAGATAAATATCTTTTAGGACCAATTGATATTCACACTGCAATCTCTATAATGATACAATTGTCCTCCAAATTAAATTCAATTAATAGATAAGAGCTCTTCAATAATTTTAAAATCTTGTTATCTGATTAGAGTATATATAACAGCATTTTAATCAGGGGGAGAAACTGATCTTCCTTTGAGGCAACAAAAATTTTTCAGGCTCTCAATATCTATATTGTAATTGGAGAAGACCATTCCATCCAAGTATTCTTATATGTACAAATCATTTTTAAGTAAGATCACTATTTTTAGAGTAAGGTTATTTCTCAATAAGGATCACTCTTAAATAAGTGTAAATAAAAATACTTTGAGGTACTTGGATTTTTTTTTCTATAGATCTTCCACTTATTTGTATTCATCCAAGAACTTTTGCTTGAGTGTCAAGGTCTAACATGTCAGATCAGTTTATTAGGTCTTGTATAGTGTTCTGACCTCAAACAATGGATCAAATTTGTAACCAAGACTGCCCATTGATCAGCCTGAAAAACAAACTTTCCTTTCCAGCCGTAACATCCAGGAATGGGGGACTGAAATGAATACATAATGTCAGTGTTTCTCAATCTTGGCAACTTTAAAACACATGGACTTCAAATCCCAGAATTCCCCAGCCAGCTATGCTGGCTGAGAAATTCTGGGAGTTGAAGTCTGCTTGTAGTATAGGGTATATTTTCTATTCTTGTTTTTTTAAATCCTTAGACACTAGGACACAAACAAGACACCACTGTAGGCTTTTAAGAAATTCTTTTCACAGGAATATAAAAATTCATAAACACTGAGGCAATATTAGTGGCACCAAGTATAAGGTACAGGATGAACGCAAAGATAAAACAAATTATGTCTCAAAAAATATTGTCTACTCCTGTTATATTCACCTGATCCAGCAGTATTGGATCAATAATTTTTGATTGTACAAAGCTTTAAATCATTTCCTTATGTTCTTATAGGCAAAGAGAAACTGATATAGAACCCATTTATTGGAAGATCAACATATGCCTTTTTATGAAACATTGCCAGTGAGAATGATCAATTTTGGCTTTTTCTGTACAATTGAACTTATACCTGTGTCTTTCACTAACTCAAACAAGGATGCTGAAGAATACTGATATTATTCAGGTGAGATTGTCCTTAACTTACTATTAATGTTAGCATGGATTTGAGCTCAGGGTCTTCAGTGAAAATACATCTGATATAACAGAATTTTTTTAATTAAATTGAGGTTTTACATAAAAATATTCCTGTTCTGATTAATTCAAAATCCATTGATTAGCCCTCCTACCAAATCTTGCTACTTTAGTAGGAAAGTGCATTGGTTTAAATTTTAAAAATAGCAATAAACATAAGGACACTTAGTGTTCTCCAATTCCCCAACATTTGACAAAACTAATTTCTAAGAGTTGCAGTATCTGAGCTGCAAATTCACACCAGCAAATTAACAGATGACAGCATAGAGAGAATGAAAACTCCAACTCAGCTAGTCAGCTGAATTTTTGCAACCATATACTGTATGACAACCTGAGATTCAGAATGGACATAAATCAGCTGAAATATCTAGCAATCCAAATTGGAGTAATCCCAAGTACAGGTAGACTTCTCTCATCTATTCCTTTGTTCTCTGCAATTTTTTTCATCCCACTCATGGACTCCCTGCTTCCTCTTCCCCAGTTACTGCTCCCAATGACTGTCTGGCTTCTTTACATTTTCCTTCTACTGGTGAAATAGTAAAAAGGGGAAGAGAAGATAGAAGATACATGAAGGGTTATCATACAGAAAAGTGGAAATGCTTGTTCTCTGCTGCTCTAGAGCTCTGCGCTGGATCAAATGGTCTTAAGATATAGCAAGGTAATTTGAGTTGAAGATTAGGAGATGCTGCTTAAACACAGGAGCAATTAAATAGTGGAAACAATACTATAAAGAGAGGTGGTCTCTCCATGGTAAGCTTCAAACCGAAGAAAGAAGCATTTAGCGTTTGTTTTGATGCTTTAATTCCAGAACCCCTGTACTGAATCAGGAGTTTGGACTAGATGACTTGCCACCAGATCTGCGGAGAAATAAAATAAGTTATACAACATCGTGAATCAAATGCGAAATAGCTTCTTTGGACAGAATGAAACCATGTGTTTTCTTGTTGCTGGGGCCAAAATTCAAATTATAATTATTTGATTATGTGAATTTCTTGTAAGATCTTGAATAGAGAGCCTAGGCCTGATGGGCCAAGTCTCCCAAATGCACAGTGCCCTCTATTGTCCACTGATACTGACCCTTCCTCCTCCCTCATGTATTTTGGTCATGACACTTATTTGCCATCATGTGAATATTTACTCCTGTCAAGAGCCATGCTAGGCTGACTTTAGCCATGTACAATTATGACTACTCATTTTTCTCTTACTCTGCTGGAAGCACATTGTCTTGAATTTCTTTGTGAACCAGATTCCAGACAATAAATCCAGAATTGTGCACTTGGGCAGACAAAGTGATCTCCCACCTGTGTATGAGGATCAGCCAAGAGCAGGGGTCTTCAAACTTGGCCCTTTTATGACTTGTGGACTTCAACTCCCAGAATTCCTCATCAAGGCACACTGGCTGAGGAATTCTGGGAGTTGAAGTCCACAAGTCATAAAAGGGCCAAGTTTGAAGACCCTTGGCCAGGAGAAAAAGAAAGGTATCAAAAGAGGGAAATTAAAAAGTAATTCTAAAAAAGCTAAATCTTCAACTTGTTTCATCCACAATTCACCTTACCGCATGATTATTCATATTTATTAGGTACCTAAACAACGATAATATATTGGAATGTTACAGTATTTGAATTAATATAAAATTAATATATTTTCCCTTTTTTCCAAATATTAACTGACACTGGTATAACCAAGTTACAAATTCACAGGAACAATGTAACAATATGCATATTGGGGCACATAGAATATGTTAGGGGTAAGTTACACCTTCACTTTTAGATCTACTTTTTAAGAATATAAATATAAAAAGAATTTAAAAATTCTGGAAGCAAGGGGGAAATCTGATAAGTCAACATGATTTATTTGACTGGAAATCAGTGTGAAAGTACTGTACATTAAACACCGAAGTGAGAGGTGTTTCATATTGTTTGCAAATTTCACATACACACAGTATACTAGTTTGCAGAAACATTTTATTCTGGCATTATGACATTGGGCTAATTCACAAAATATATGATGTATTCTCCAAGCTAACCTCTTAACAATAATTTCCCATAGCCTTACTCCTTTAATGACAAGCTTTTGAGTGATGGTGGTTTTCACCAACAACTGAGGGGATACCCCAATGCCATTTTAATGTGCTTTTCTCTAGTTTCTTCTGAGACTGCATGTATGCATGTCAGCATAATTTGCTTTATCTGACAGCTGATCTCTATTGTCCCTTAGGCAATGAAGTCAGTGAGTTGTGTTACCTTGAGAGCTTTAACATGGGACAAATTAAGAAAAGTGACCCATGGGGGAAAAAAACATGCACCAATTGTTTCTTCCAACATGGGAAGGATCAGGGACTAGGTTTTATCAGATGGCTAGACACAAGAGGAGTAGTATTTTAAGAACTTATCTGCCAAGAAGCTTGATTCACTCCCCAGAACAGCAACTGTAGCCCTTACCCATTTCACAGGTAATTACAGGTTTTTCTCTTGGTCTCTTTGTTTCCCTCACATGCTTGGGCTTTGCATCACTTCATGCTCCAAATGGCAATGGCTTTTGGTAGGTTCATCTATCAAACAAAAATCAGAAGTGGTAATTTATAGAGGGAGTATTCTTTCCCTTCAAAGAATTAAATTCTGCAGAGAGTCACAAGGGCGAAAAAAAAATGTGGATGTATATGCTACATCTTAAAATGACCAATGGGAACTGGCAGATCCCAGGCCAACTTATTATCACCACCATCACTGCCAAATCACCAGAAATCATGCATACAGCAAGGCTTATGTTGGGAGGAGATGGAAAACACACTTTAATGTGTTCAGAAAAATGTGAACTTTTATTCTTGTTTTTCAAAATCTGTACTGTTTTTGTTTTCTTAAAAATCAGAATTGCAAAAAGCGAATATGCAATTTAGTGGCTTCAGCTATGGGCTGGAGATGAGAAGTAGGCTGCATCATGAGGACAGGTTCAAAAAGCACTGTTAGCAAGGCATCTTTAAGACACGGATAGGGAGATGCATGGATGAGTCCTGAGTGATACGTTTCAAACTTGCAGAATTATAGCTTTTATTAGCTGAAGTAGCTTTAAAGCCTAGTCATATGGATGTGCAGGGAAACAGAGCATACATGTTTGCCTGTGAGGAAAATTAGAACAGTATCTCCACTGAGAACCCCAGAAAAATGTAAGCAATATTGAAAGGAGAAGAAAAAGGAGTGAAATCTCTTCACCCAGCTGAATCAGGGCCCAAAGGGTTAATTTCTAAAAGAATATTTGCTAAGAATGTAACATTTGCTCTGAGGTGTTCTTATGGAAAAGTAATTTGTGAGAGGGAAATTAGATGGGGCCTGGGTCTACTTCTACTAAGCACTTACAAAATGTGAAGTTTGGAACAAATGCACAATTAATTCTGACACATTCATTTCTACACAGATGTGGCAAATTAATATTCAGGCTAGATACTCCTTATGTGAAGTCTCCTAAATTTGGGGTTGTTGTATCTAGTTAACTTCTGCATTCTTTTCAGGGAAATCTAACATTACTCAAAAGTTTTTCAGGAAAGTCAGCACATGCAGCACTAGTAAAGTTTAGCTGTTTTATAGAATCTGCTTTCACCCCAAAAATGCTGATTCTTACAGGAGTAGCCCTCTGCAAACAATTCCCACAGCAAAAGGCACTCTTGTGGGAATAGAATTAGCTTAAAAAATAGTGGAAAGAAAATATAATATCTCTTTGTGTTCTTTCAAGGAAATCATGAGCTAGCCTGAAGGACTTTTTTTCAGTATTATCTAAGTACTGTAACACCTATGCTTCTGACTTCAAAAACTGCCTCTTGCCAACATTAAAAGAACAGTTAGTTGCTACTTATGCTTTGTAATCATTTTAACGGATACATTTTTTCCCTTAGATTTCTTATGAATTGTTTTTCAGGATTCAAAGTTTCTGCTTAAAATTTTGCACTTCTGAAAGGTCACCTAAGGAAACATAGCTGAAACTGGGTCCTGGTGAATAAAAATTATATAAAATGATTGAAAAGGCTCTGAATTATGGCTGTTCCTATTCAAAACATAGGTTTGAAAGTGTACATCCAATAACAGTAGATACTTCTTCAATATTCAAAAAGAAGTTTCTTAACTAACCTTCTTTAATATTCATGTGAAATTTGGAAAATTTGGAAAAATGGTTTTCCAGCCTGCCCATAAAGAAAAGGAACCAGTACTTATCTGAGCCTGGTAATCTCCAGTTTGGCAAACCGAAGAGCAGATAAGGGACTAGATCTCTACTTGAGAATTCGAAGATCCTTTGGCCTGGTTCAGAAAGTCAAGTTTTATTGCAGCTCAGCCCAGGTGTGAGCAACCTTTGTCACTGATTCCCTGAAATGGTATGTGGGAAAGACCTTGGGAGACAGGGCCAAGAGACTTTGCCAAGGGAATAAGATAAGTCAGATAAGACACAGCATAGTCTGCAACTTTATAGTAGTGGGGCAAGAAGCTCAGAAAAGACCCACCCTAGTATTTCACGCTGTAAACAAGATGGTGGGAGAATTGTACATTCAGACTTGCAAGGCTCTGTTAATGTAGCTTTATAATAAAGTAGAATTAGCTCATCCGGTTGTGTTTCCTGTCTGGTCCACCTAGTAAGGCTGACATTGCGAAGGAATGCAATTAAAACCTTTTAGGTAGCTGAAAGATGCAAAATGGATGGTGCATTGTATCACAAATATGGTGGGCAGGCAGTATTAGGTGATGGCTCTTTGCTTTTTAAGTGTAATGTGCCTATCTTAGGGCTTAGCCCAAGTTTTGAGTCCTTTATATACTAAGCTTTATATACTATGCCTTGAGGTTTACACAGTGAACCAACCAACATGGATTACTGAGAAAATCACAATTACAGCTCTAACCATTTTCAGTCAAGTAAAAATGCTAGACTAACTCTGGTATAAACAGTAAACTTATATTCTTGAGAGCTCTGTAGCTCACATGCATATTTAACCAGAAGTTATTGAGACTATTTTGTATTAAAAGTATTTTCCAGCAGCTGGGGTGGGTGGGACTTTTTTGTAGTATGAACAAACAACTTCTTCTTATGTCTCCGGCACTAAACAGTCTTTCCTGAACAAGTACAAGAAAGCTTTTTATCTATTAACTTGAAATAACTCCCATTTCAACACACTAGGTAATTAACTTTGGTAACACTGTAGGTGTGTTGTTCTCCTCAATGATCTTTCCTAGTAAATTTACTCTTTACTCTTGTCCTGTTCCTGCTCAGTGAAAAGCGTGCCTTGTTTAGCAGGCAGGCAGTGTTTGTTCCTTGATCAATTTATCAAGATCAGAAAAAATGGTCATGGCAACTCATTATTACTTAGGAATGAGTGAGACCTTAGGTGATGGCTGAAAATGTTCCCATGTATATAGGGAAGAACTAAGAGGACAGTTTTCAATTATATCTGTTTCTCAGAATAATAGAAAGCAGCTTCATTTGTTTGTTTAATAATAATAATGATAATGATGATGATGATGATGATGATGATGATGATGATGATGATGATGATAATAATAATAATAATAATAATAATAATAATAATAATAATAATAATAATAATAATAATAATAATAATAGTTGGAAGGGACCTTGGAGGTCATCTAGTCCAACCCCCTGCTCAGGCAGGAAACCCTATACCATTTCGGACAAATGGCTGTCCAGTCTCTTCTTAAAAACTTCCAGTGTTGGAGCATTCACCGCTTCTGGAGGCAGGTTGTTCTATCTTATCAAGTAGTAGGTTGTGATCTACTTTATCAAATGCCTTACTGAAGTCCAAGTAAATTATATCCACAGCATTCCTCTGGTCCACTAATTTTGTCACTTGGTCAAAGAATGCAATAAGATTTGTCTGGCATGATCTGTTTTTGACAAACCTATGTTGGCTTTTAGTAATGACTTTGTTTGCCTCTAGGTGTTCGCTGATTCATTGTTTGATTATCTTTTCCAGAATCTTCCCAGGTATTGAGGTCAAGCTGATAGGTCTGTAATTTCCTGGATCCATTTTTTTTCCTTTTTTGAAGATGGGAACTACATCAGCTCTTTTCCAGTCCTCTGGTAGTTCCCCAGTGCTCCAGGATCTTTGAAAGATATAGTTCAGTGGTTCTGAGATCACATCTGCCAGTTCCTTGAGAACCTTGGGGTGTAATCCATCTGGTCCTGGTGATTTGAACTCGTCTAGGCTGGACAGGTGCTCACTTACCATTTTCTTGCCTATCTTAACTTGTGTTTCTAATCTATTTTTTATGTTGGTATTGTTTGCTTGTTCATTGTTCATTGTTCTTCCAATTTGCATACCATCAAGTCAAAAAGATGGATGTTGACAACAATCCAATAAAATATATAGCCAATTAAAATACATAAACAATAGATATTAACAGGAACAATAACACAAAAAATACAAGACAAAAATGAAACTCAACAGTTAAATAGAAATTAAGAGACTGTGACAGTTAGCCAGGTCCCAGCTCTTCCATCTAAGGATGGAATTCTTAAAAAACTTAAGAATCTTTCTTCCAAGGCAATGCTTTTCCAAAAGGCTGGATCAGTGACTGAGAAAGAGCACCCCCTGGCTTCCTTTCCTCATATCCTACAGAAGCAGAGCTTAACCAGAAACTTCTCTTAGGGAGATGAAATGGGTTGATTAGGTGAAGATGGCTTTAAAAATACCAATTCAAGCCATATAAGACTTTATGCTGTATGGAGTAAAACTCACATTTTAAATTGAACCTAAAATCTATTGGCAACCAATGCAGAAATTGCAACACAGGTGTAACGTGCTCTTGGCAGACCCACCAAATTAAAAAAGAAACACTACACTAGCTAGGGAGAAAAAAAATCTGACATTAGGTTATCTCCAAAAAGGAATACACCGGGGGGGGGGGAGAGAGTTATAAACCCAAACAAAATCCCTGTACAGTACCCAGCTTCTCTAACTTGTCAAATAAGATTGCTAGCTACCACTGAAACTCATGCTAGGGACTGTCCTCCAACATATCTATGCTTGTGACACCATTGTATATATGTTCCTTTATACTTATTTCCCTAATGTACACTTCAAAAACTAACACATAGTGGATAAGGGATTTTTGAACAGAGGAGAGTATATTTGTTCTCATAGAACCACAGAGTTAAAAACTGCCTCAAAGTTTATGTAGTAGAATCTCTGCTCAGGCCAGGACCATAACTGATAAAAATGGTTATCTGGTCTCTCCTTAAAGATCTTCCCCCATGGGAAAATTCACTGTTCCATTTGTTAGCTTTTTATACTAGCTGACATTCCTACAGTCAGGAAGTTCTTTTTGATGTCTAACCATCCTTATACTTTTAATCTATTGGTTCTGGTTCTGCCCTTTGAAGCACAAAGAATAAGTCTATTCCCCTTCAAATATTTGAAGATTGCTATTAGAGCTCCTCTCCTAAACATACCCATTTTAACTGCTCCTCATAGGATGTGGCTTTCAGGTCTTGCACTGTCTTAGTAGACATCTTTTGAACTTGCTTCAATTAATCACTGTCCTTTTTGAACATTACTGCCTAGAAATGGAGACAGTACTCTAAATGGGGTCTGACCCAGGCAGAATAGAGTGGAATAATTATTTCTCATTATCTGGACTGTGTGCTCCTGTTAATACAGCTAAGATACTGTGTTTTTTAGCAAACACCTCTGGCTTGTGTTTCATTCAGGGTCAACACAGACACCTAGGTCCTTCTCATATTTATTGCCAAGGCAACCCTCTCCCCCCCCCTACATCTTTCATTTCTCCCAGATCAGGATTCTACATTTCTATTAAATTCTGTTCCATTCATTTCAGCCCACTGCTAAAGCCTGTGCATTTTCAAAAGAAAATCTTCTCTTCCTTTTCTTGAGTTTTGGACATTTGCAAATTTGATAACTTCCCCAATCTCTTTGTATCCAAGTCATTAATAGAAAAAATACTGAGCAGAACAGGGCTTTGGCAGACGCCTGTGATACTATGTTTAAATAATATAAGTATTCTTGACTTTAGTCATCCAGCCAGGTATGAATCTATCTAAAAGTTATATTGATTGACAATTACATGTTATGAAATTATGGTTGACTTTGAGTGACCACATAGATTTTTTCCATAATGCTTTGTCCCTAACCCGACCCTTCAGGTCCTTCTTCAAACAGTATGCCAACTTCCACAGTAACTGAGTCTATCCATCTTTTTCTAGTAATCCTCTTCTTCTCTTTCTTTCCACCTTTCCAGGATCTGAACCTTTTCCAGAGAACTAAATCTTCACATAATAAGATAATCTGAGCCTGGTCATCTGTGCCTTGAGTGAAAATCTAAGCCAGGAGTGTCAAACTCGCAACATCACGTGACATGTCATGACATATCGCGACTTTCCCCCATTGCCAGAGCTGGGGTGGGCGTGGTTTCGGCATGACGCATCTGGCCTACGGGCCGGTAGTTTGACACCCCTGATCTAAACTCATTTGATAATCTATTGCAGTGGTGGCGAACCTATGGCATGCGTGCCAGAGGCGGCACTCAGACCCCTCTCTGTGGGCATGCGCTCTGTCGCCCCAGCCCCACCTCCCCCCATGGCCCCCTCCTCCCCAGCAGCCTCCCTGGAGGAGAGTCACCCCCGGGCATGGCCCGCATGGAGTAGCACAGCCAAGGACATGGCAGCCGCGCAGCAGGGACAAGACTCCACCCTCGCACCCCATCGCGCGCAGATGATGCTGCGGGACGCGGGCGGAGGGCGTTGCCACCATGGTGCTGAAGGGCCACCTGGGCAATCTGCTACGGGCCATGGAGGCAGTGGGTTACCTTGCGGGCAGGCAGTGGGCGGGGCGGATTTTGGGCACTCGGTGTCTAAAAGGTTCACCATCACTGATCTATTGGGTTGTTTTCTTGGCTATCCACAGTATTCTTAAGAGTCTTCTCCAACACCAGAGTTCAAAGTGTCAATATTCTTTTTATCCTCTTCTTTATCCTCCTTTATCCCTTCTTTATCCTCTTCAAAATTCAACTTTAACTACTGTAGAATATAACTTGTTTTTATTATTGTAAGCTGCCTAGGGTTGCCTCTAAATGAGATGGGTGGTATATAAGTTTACTAAATAAATAAATATGGGATGGAAAACCATTGTGTACATGTTTCTGAACGTTATAGACTCGAGATAGGTCATACTCAGTTGCCATGACAGTATAGACATAGCATCTAAATATATTTTTCAAGGCCTTCATTACTACCCTGTATCATATTTCATGACTGAGGTTTCCTTTAGTGTAGTTTATTCTAAAAGGTAGAAGCTATCCCGCTTTTTGGTATATTCAATATTAATTGTCATGTCTAAGACTGGCCGCTATACCTATTATCTTCCTTATATTTAATCACAGTCCCATTTTTTTCATTCTGTGCTCCTTGACTTTCATTATTACAGTTTGCAGATCATTTGTATTTTCAGCTATCCTAGCAGTGTTATTAGCAAAGCACAGGTTATTGATGTTTCTTCCTCCAGTTTTAAAAGTCCACTCATCTTCTTGAAGTCCTACTTCCCTTAATATATATTCAGCATGTATGTTGAATAAATAAGAGGAGAGTATACAGGCTTGTCTCACTCCCTTGCTCACCTGGAACCAGTTTGTTTCACCATGTTCTGTCTGAACTATGTCTACCTGACCTGTACATAGGTTTATCATGAGAACAATGACATGTCCTAGAATTCCCATGTGTCTAAGTAAATTCTACCTCTCAACATGATCAAAAAAAATCAAAAGCCTTTCTATAATCAATTCAATACATGCTAACTTCTTTTTGACATTATTTGGCTTTCTCAATTATCCAGCAATAATATCTCAAGTTCCTTGGTCTTTTCTAAAGCCAGCTTGAACACCCAGTATTACTTTTTCCATGTAGGACTCTAATCTGTGTTGGATGATCCTAAGCATTATTTTGCTACCATTGTATGATAGTTTGCTCACTCTGGTAAGGCTTCTTTTTTAGTATTGGAATGTAGACTGACCTCTTCCAATCTGTTAACCACTCTGTTGTTCTTCAGATTTGCCTGCTAAACTTAGGTAGAAACTTTACTGACTCTTTTTTCATTGCTTGACATATCAGTGTGGGTATTCCATCAGTTTCTGTAGATCCCTGCTTTGGTAAGGGCTGGAGCACTGATCTAACTTCATTTACTAAGTCTAGAACGTATTTGTAAGTACAGAATATACAAAATCCACAGCACTCCCCTGATGTATGATGCTAGTAACTTCAGTAAAAAGGGGAGGGGGATAAGGTTTGTGTAGATATGAACTGTTTATGGCAAACTTATGCTGCCTCTGGTTAATTGTGGCATTCCTATCCAAGTGCTGACAAACATGATGTTTGATCATCTGCTTGAAGATTATAGTAGAACAGCTGCCAATCTGACAGGTCTGCAATTTCTCCGGATATCCTTTTTCTCTGTTTTGAGTTGTAGTTTCCTTTCTTTCACCAATAGCTCATTAGTGGCCATGGTTATACTTCCCTTCTTAGAAAAGAAAAATATAAAATACAAGTTGAGATAGTGCTTCCACTATCCTCTGTTATCAATTCATACCTTTCTTTTCACACAGACCTATAGTTTTGTGTTCCTTGGTTTTGGACATCTCTCACAAACCCCAGCTCATTCTGCACTCTAGCCTTTCTGACACAATCCCCACAATTCCTGACATTTGCTCTGTGTTTTAATTTGGGGATACACCTCTCTTTCCATTTCCTAGAGTGTCCCTTTTCATTTTCAGCATTTTAGAAAACTCTGTAGATGACCACATTGGTTTCTTTAGATACCTTCTATTTTCCCTTCTAGCAGCAATTGTTTGCAATTGCTTCTCAGAATTTCCTTTCTTCCTTTTCCTTCAGGTTTTCATGCCAATGAATTTCCGTCATCATTCTGATTATCAAGGTCTGCTTTTCTGAGAAAGATACAAGTCTGACTTTTCTCTGTTCTTCTTCTTCTTGGTATTATGATTTTGATTGTAACGTGGTTATTTTCTGCCAAAGTTCCAGGCATCTTTACTTCTTGAATCAGTCCTATTTACTGGTAAAGACAGCAGTTCCACTTGTTCCTTCTACCTGGTGTCACATAAAGTTATTGATAAGAGAAAACAGTGGTTTATTGGATGCTAACACTTGGTAGATTTCCAGCAGAATTCATTTCTCTCTCACTGATACTGTTGCAGTCCTCTTTAAAGGTTTGGTCAACTGGTACCAAAAAAAGCCTCATCCATATTTTCAACCTGTCCAAATAATCTCTACAACTCCCACAATAATTACTTTTGTATCTCTCTCCTTTTATTCTTATCTAAATATACTCAATAGTCATACTCTACGTCATGATTTTTGTACAGATAAATGCCCTCTCTATATACATCACAAGACAAACATGCCCTTTCTATTGAAGCTATTTTAATGACTTAGCCATCCAAGCCTGTATTTCAATCATGGCTATTACCCACTAAGTTGCACTGATGCTTATAACAACATCTTTGTTTTCTTGTCTTATGATTTCACATTTTCTGTTTGTTTCTTGTACATTTGATGTTTGGCAACCCGCCACTGACAATGGCTTTGCAGTTGTCGTTTCTGTCTATCTGTAGGTCCCCCCACCCACTTTGGCTTCATGCTGTCCCTTCATCTCTGGCATTTTGACCCTAGGCCTTGATTCAGTTATGAACTTTTGTCACCCTCACTCTTTTCCCCCCTAGTTTAATATCCTATAGAAGGCAAGGCATTTACCAAGCAAGTCCATTCCAGGCTTTGTGTGATATACTGTGATATAATAGCCCATTCTTTATAATCATAATGCAGTCCAATCCAAACTTTTCTCTACCTAACAAATGGTTGAGTTCAAGGATTCTGTCTCTCTTTTTATGCTGTGACCTACAACTAAAAAGACTGATTAAAAAACTATGTGGTGTTCCCATTTCCGTCACTTTCCTGCTCCCCATCTCACATTAAGAACTGTCAACTGTCAACTGTCATGTGAAGTAGACTTCACATGAAATGATATGTTTCCTTCACTAGAGGTCTTCAGAGAGAGTTTGGATAGCTATCTGCCTGAAATATTATAGCAGATCCCACACTGAGCAGAGGGTTAGACTACATGTTCTATGAAATCCCTATTGATTCTATGATTTTATAAGAGGAAGCATGGCTTGATAACAGCATATATTACTATATATACATAGTACATATAGCAAAGATCCACATCATTCTTTTACAATGAAAAGACAATGCTATCTTCAATTTAAATCTTGGATATGCTTTGTGCTTTGGATCATCTGAAGAGTCAGGAGGTCTCAGCCCTTCTACAAGCCACCTTCCAAAATCTGAGCCACTGCTCCCTAAGCAAAACCAGGATAAGCAGAAAGGTGACTTTGCAGGATCTGTCTCACTGTGTAAAGTCAAGTAACAAGTGGCTCCAGCAGCTTCAGATTAGGGACCGGATCTTCTCTTTTCTATTTAACTGCCTAAATCATGACCTTTAGTGGTCCACAAGAACAGATCGTCCATTCACCCTTTCAAACAAGATCTTATTTGTTTCAGTCTGGCTTCTGTTAGAAGTGCTATGTGTTTGATTGTTCACATTGTTGCTGTTTTTAGTTTTTGCAATTAGATTATTTAATTTTTAAAAGCTGTCTTATGATTTTAATTCTTTCTTGGAAGCTGGCTGAGAAAGGTCTTTGTCCTGAAAGATAACATATAAAGTGTTTTAAATAAATAAATGAATTTTGATAATGCAAACTATGTCACCCATGTTGCTTGGGTTTGAATACAACTCCGTTCTTGCAAATAAAACTGGGCTGAGTAAACCATGGTCATTTAATCCTGAATAAATTGTATGTTGGAAACACACACACACCTATACGCAATCTTAGAATTGCCATAATTGTGCCACCAAAATCAAATGGAAGCAGAAATTCAGAAAAATAGAATTCCCTGCTGTCATCTAATATTTACCCATATTTTTGAGTTTTAGAGTGGCAGTCCTACGTTGTACCTTATTTTGCTTCCAGCGGGGAAAGAGGGATTAAGAGTCTTCAAAATACTTGGCTGTTACAGCCTGGAAAGTCTGGAGTTAGGGCCCAACAAATCTAGAGAGCAACAGGTTGCAGAAGACTTGTTAGGAATATAAAGGCATCTTTACAATGAAGCTATCTGGAGATTCTCAGTGTCAATGCCCATTACTAAAAAGCCAGTATTCTAAATAAGATTCTAGAAGCAAGGCTTCTTGTGTAATCAGAATAAGAAAACATCTTTATGTTGACTTCAGACTTGTGATAACAGTTATACGACCACTAAGTGATAAATCCTGATTGCTGTCACATAGCACATCAAAAAAACAAAACATGCTTTCTGTTTTCCTTCTTTTGCTCTTTGTCCTCTTTGTCTGTTTTTATGCTGTCTTTACACTTTAAGAAACTTTATACAGTACATATAAATAAGAAAATAAAAATCTGCTCTAATGTACCATAATATTTGCTTGTTTAATATTTCCTTTGTTTGTTTAATATCCCACCTTTATTATTTTTATGAGCAACTCAAGGCAGCAAACATATCTAATGCTCCTTCTTCTTATTATTTTCCCCACAGCAACAAAAAACTCTGCGAGATGAGTTGGGCTGAGAGAGAGTGACTGGTCCAAGATCACCCAGCTTTCATGACTAAGGCTGGACTTGAACTCACAATCTCCTAGTTTCTAGCCTGGTGCTTTAACCACTAGACCAATATATCTATCTACTTCTCTATCTCTCTCCACAAATAACAATCCTGCAAATCTATTACATAGAAGGTGAATTGAGACCAGCTGTACGGTGCTCTCCAGAAGTGAATGGCGACATTGCAAACTCTGACTGTCACAGTGCAAATGTGAGCAACATTTCAGTAGTGTTCAACTAAAGCTATCAGAAATGCAGTTCACAATTTATATTGGAGGAAAAAAATCCCGTGGAGTCTTAACTATAACCATAAAATACAAGTATCCACCAAGTTATATTCAATTTACATGTTTTTAAAACAAATAGACCAGTACTCTCACGCTGCGATTAGCTGAGTGGAAATCCATCAACAGCCTTATACACAACAGTTCCTATAACAAAAAAATCACAAGTAAGCTGAAAAAGTTTAGACGATGCTGTGCTTGTCGTCAAAGATGGCATTGCCGTACTCACACATCAAGGTTAAATAATGTTGCAGGAAAATGCCACAGGTTTCACAAAGCACGTCTAATTCCATATGCTATATGGAAAAAGGGTAAAAATTTCAGTGCACTGGGGGGGGGGGCAAAGCTGAAGGAATTTGATAGGAGCTCAAGGGTTATATCTATGATTCCATTAAATATTAAAAAAATAGAACTGTCATGATTTGCAGTGATTTTAAAGTTGCTAGGCAATATCCCTTCTCTAGAATTAAGGACACTCCAGAGAAAAATATTGCAGCAAAATAGACCCAACAGAAGGTTATTTATAAATAAAAAAAACAGTAGAACAGAAAGAGAAACTTGATCAAGAGAGTGAAGGAATTGCCAGAGAACAGAGGACTATGAGGACAAGACCTAAATATAAATAATTGAAATGGAGAAAGAAAACGGAATTTTCTCAGTGAATATAAATAGACTGAATTCCACATCAAAAAGAAATAAAATGTTTAGAAAACTACAGAAATTAAATATTGATATAATTTGTTTGCAAGAGACACACATAAAAAGACAATATTATAAGCTGTTGGAATACCCCAAAATTGGGAAACTCCAGTATGCATCAGCGCAGCAGAAAAAAGAGAGGTGTAGCTGTATATATTAAAGCGACAATAGACTCTAAAATGATTTATTCAGATGAAGAAGGAAGAATTGTGATGGTAGAAATATTTTTACATCAAAAACAAACATTGTTGGTAGTAATATATGCACCAAATAATAAACAGGAAGAATTTTATCAAAATCTCCATAGAAAAATAACAGAAATGGAGTATCAAAATATTCGCTTAGTAGGAGACTTCAACGCAATAGTGGATGGGACATTAGACTACAAAAGTAGCAAAACAGGAAAAAGTGGAAGAAAAAGATTGCCTAGGACTTTTTTTTAACATGATAGAAGAAATTGGAGTACAAGATGTTTGGAGGGAAATCAATCCAGGAAAATTACAATATACATTTTATTCAAACAGTCATAAATCCTGGTCCAGAACTGACATGATTTGGATGATATCTGAATTAAGGACAAGTATGCAGGAGATTGAGATAGAACCAGGTACATGGGCAGATCACAACCCCTTAAAAGTGACATGGAGAGGAATACCAAAAAATTAAGATGGACTTTGAATCAATCTATATTAAAAGAAAGAGAATTTATAGAACTAGCAAAAAAAGAAAGCAAAAAAGAAGATACATTACAAAATGTATGGGATACAGCCAAAGCATATTTTAGAGGTATAGCTATAACATACATGGCAAAAAAAAAAACCAAAAAGAAAAGACAACAATATATATTATTAAGAGAAAAATTTGAAAAACTAGAATCAGAACTGCAAATGAATCCGCAAAAGAAGATTCTGAAAAGAGAAATGGAAACAATAAAACATAAATTAAATTTGTTGGATTCAGAAAAATTGGCACAGCAAATAAAAAGAGCAAAACAAAACTTTTTTGAAAATGCAAACAAACCAGGAAGATGGCTAGCTTACAAACTTAAAAAACAGAAGGAGAAGAAACTGATAATTTAGTAGATGAAAAAGGTTGCCTACAATTTAAAAACGAAGAAATAAAAAAGATAATTAAAGAATACTATAAGAAACTGTATGATATAGAAGAAATTCCAAGAGAGAGAATGACTCAATATCTGGAAGAAAACAATCTTCCAAAAATTTCAGAAACTTGTAAGACTATATTAGAGGAAAAAATAACAATGATGGAAATAACAGAGGCTATAAGAAGACAAAAAAAATGAGAAAACACCGGGGCCAGATGGACTACCGGCGGAGCTATATAAATCTTTATAAGATATATTAAGTGAACCGTTGAAAGACGTTTGCAATGAACTTTTGTTGGAGGTTAAGCTCCCAAATACATGAATAGAAGCAAATATTACCTTAATACCAAAAGAAGATTCAGACTTGACACAGATAAAAAATTACAGACTGATATCGTTATTAAATGTGGATTATAAAAATTTTACTTCAATAATAGCAGAGAGACTGAAAAGATTCTTAACTGAATTTATACATTCAGATCAAAATGGTTTTTTTACCAGAGACAAATTAAAAATAATTTAAGAGTGATAACGGATGTATTGGAATATTATGAATTACATCCAGGGAAACAATTGGCACTAATGTTTTTAGATGCCCAAAAGGCATTCGATAATGTTTCCTGGCAATTTATGATTCAGCAACTAAAAGTAATGGACTTTGGACAAAACTTTATAAATATGATTAAAACAATATACAACAAATACAAAGCAAAAGTGATTGTGAATGGAGATTATACAGAGAACTTTGAGATAAGAAAAGGTACAAGGCAAGGATGTCCATTATCTCCATTGTTATTTATTCTGACCTTGAAATTTTTAAATAGAAATATAAGACAAGATACAGAAATTAAAGGACTAGAAATAAAAGGTGAAACATACAAATTACAAGCATTTGCTGATGATTTGGTATTTATTTTAGAAGAACCTTTGGAGATGATTCCTAAACTACTGGGAAAAACAGAACAGTATGGAGAAATAGCAGGACTGAAAATAAACAGAGAAAAAACTAAAGTAATAGTCAAAAATCTTTCAGATAAACAAAAAAAACAAATGTCAGAAAAAATAGAATTACAAATAGTTAAAAAGGTCAAATATCTGGGAATATACTTAACAGCAAGATGTTCAACGATAAAAGAAGATAACTATACAAAACTATTGAATCAAATAAGAGTGGATTTAGAAAAATGGAAAAACTTGCAATTGTCAATATTAGGAAGAATTGCTACAGTGAAAATGAATATATTACCGAAAATCTTATTTTTATTCCAAACAATACCTATAAAACTTGAGAAAAAATTCTTTGAAGATTTAAATTCATTAATTTTGAAATTTATTTGGCAAGGAAACAAAGCTAGAATTAAGATGAAAATGTTACAAGATGCCAAAGAAAATGGAGGTTTTGGTTTACAGAGTGGGTTTCATATTACCAAGCATCTGTATTAACATGGGCAAAAGAATGCATAATTCTTAGAAACAAAAGATTGTTATATCTGGAGGGGCATGATTTACAATTGAGGTGGCACGCTTTCTTATGGTACGGGAAAAATAAAATTCATAAATACTTCCAAAATCACTGTATAAGAAATGCATTATTAACAACATGGGAAAAAATAAAATGTAAAATATATCTGAAAATTCCAGGTCTCCGATGGGCGTGCTTTCGCTTGTACTCCTCTGCTGAAGAGTGCTGTCACTTTTTGGGGGTGCACCCGGGCACGTTGGGGGTCTCCCTCTAGCCGCTCGCTCTCGTCATCTTTCTTCTCTCTCACCACTCGCCATCGTCGTGCATCCATCGCCAAATCGTCCGTTGGGGGTGCATTTGACCCTACTCCACCATTCGCCAACTCTCTTGCCTTTCTTGCACACGTGTAGGCTCCCAAGAGCTGGCCTTCTATCAGTCGCTCCCGAGCATCTGTTGCGAGGTCGGCGGTGGGGTGTGTTGCCACTCTCATCTCGCTTGCGGAAGTCGTGGCATGTGTGTAAGTATCTTGCGGACCGTCGTCCAGCTGTCCCCGTTGTCCGCGTTCATTGTCCTTTTCTCCTCTCGTTGTGAGGTGGGTTGGTGTGTGTGTGCTTGGGATGTCCATGGGGCGTTTTACTCGCCCCCCCTTTGTTCTACTTGTAGGGTGTGTTGTCGGTTCGTTGCTTCGCAGGCAGATTGTTCCCTCTATCACTCCATCCTTCTGACCTTGTAGGGCAGACTGCCTTCGTTTTAAATTGTGATGCTGTCCCTCCCATACCTTGAGCGTTTGGTATGCTGGGCAAAGTTCTATGTGGCGGTTGATGGAATCGCCATCAGAAAGCCAGGCCTCCTTAAGTAGGCGGCCTCCCTTGGTGGTGTCCCTGGACATGGTCTGCGCATTGGCAAGATCGAACTCATGGCCATGATTGGCCATATGAGTCCATGCCTGTGAATGTTGTTCATGTCTTTTAATCGCCAGTGCGTGTTCATGCACCCTAGTTTTTAGTCTTTTGGTAGTTTCCCCAACGTAGTTGCAGGGACAATCCTTGCAACTGATCTTATACACTACCAAGGATCTTTCCTCGTTGGGGAGCGGGTCCTTAGGATGCATGATCCTGGCACATAGGGTCTGGTCTGGCTTGTGGGCCACTTTTACATTAAGGGGGGCCAGTAGTCTGGCTGTTGCCTCAGATACGCTATTAATGTATGGGAGGGAGATACGTACGGGTTGCGTTGTCATCCTGTTGGCTTGTAAGTCTTTGCGGGGTCTGTGTGGTCTGCTATATCGCCTAATGAATTCAATTGGATAACCATTATACTTACAGGTCCGGTAAAGATGGTTTCTTTCCTCGGTTTTGGTCTTAGCTGTGCTGCAAAATCGGGACACCACCAAGGGAGGCTGCCTACTTAAGGAGGTCTGGCTTTCTGATGGCGATTCCATCAACCGCCACATAGAACTTTGCCCAGCATACCAAACGCTCAAGGTATGGGAGGGACAGCATCACAATTTAAAACGAAGGCAGTCTGCCCATCCCCTACAAGGTCAGAAGGATGGAGTGATAGAGGGAACAATCTGCCTGCGAAGCAACGAACTGACAACACACCCTACAAGTAGAACAAAGGGGGGGCAAGTAAAACGCCCCATGGACATCCCAAGCACACACACACCAACCCACCTCACAACGAGAGGAGAAAAGGACGATGAACGCGGACGATGGGGACAGCTGGACGACGGTCCGCGAGATACTTACACACTTGCCACGACTTCCGCAAGCGAGATGAGAGTGGCAACACACCCCACCAACGACCTCGCAACAGCTCGGGAGCGACTGATAGAAGGCCAGCTCGGGAGCGACTGATAGAAGGCCAGCTCTTGGGAGCCTACACGTGTGCAAGAAAGGCAAGAGAGTTGGCGAATGGTGGAGTAGGGTCAAATGCACGCCCAACGGACGATTTATGATAAATGAGTGGACCAATGACCAGGTCGAAAAGCCGAGTGCAGAGTCGACCGGTTATATAAGAGAACTCCCAGTAACCTTGCTTTTATGCTCTGACGATGTCGGCAGTGTTGGCCGACGAAAGCTCAGCACTTGTATTAAACAGTTTTCGGTTTAATGTTATCCTGGTGTTCGAACTTATTTGTTTTTATCTCATGGCTCTACCCAGGGTTCGTATTTTTAGTATAATTATATATATATAATTATGTATATGTGTGTGTGTGTGTGTGTGTGTGTGTATACCAAAGAGTATGAACAAACTTTCACAAAAGCAAATAATACCTGGAGGCAGCATATATACAGTGTTCAATACATTATAACTCACATTAGTGAAACTGGTTTGTAATGCTTCAAAATATGGCATTGGTGGAGTTATGTCACACATCATGACAGATGGCAAGGAGTACGCAGTAGCTTTTGCACTGCATTCACTCATAACTGCAGAGAAAAATTACAACAGGCAAGGAAACACAGAACTTGGTTTTAGCAGTAAAATATTTCAGGCAGCATTTTGCAAAGGAAGGGAGTTTACTCTTATCACTGGTCATCAGCCACAACTGTTAATTTTTAGTGCACAAAAGCTGACTCAGCTGCATGCATTTGCTTAAATGTCACATTGGACTTTGTTCCTTGGGGCTGGTGGAGGTACGGGGCGGTACTGATACAAAATAATACACAATCATGCAAATTACAGACAGAAGGTCTTATTTTCTTATACAGGATGAAAAATCCAGATGAGATGGGGATTTTTTTTCACAAAGCTTGAGAATCTTCCCATCACTGCTGACACAGAAATTAGGAAAAGTCCAACCTTGCCTCAGTTTAGACAGCAATCTTGAATTTCTCAAGCCTGCAGCAAATATCAATTTATAGTTTTATCCATTCCATGATAGTGTATTATGTAAGTACTAACAACCACAGAGCATTCATATTGAGAATTCAAAAGTTGGAGAGCCTACATGTTGGGCATCTCAGAAAATTAAGGGCAAAGGGATTATCTCAGAGTTTTTTGGGGTGGCTGGGAATAGGCTAATATTGTGCAACCAGCTGCTTAAGTTGTTCAAAAGATGCCATAAACTGCACCATTTACACTTGGAAATGGCTTGTCTAGTAATGGCAAATATTCATATAGACTACAGATTTATTTATGGGTACAGCCTTTTTAATAGTGGTGAATGGATGTTCAGGTGGCCAGATATGTTTCCAGTGACTTCAGTAAAGATGTATATACCATAGATGTATTGTGAGAACTATTTGTGAGAACAGGTGTTCCAGAACGATTAGTGGGTGACAATGGATCAGAATTTATAGCTTAACAGTTTTGGATTGTCCATCCTGCAAAAGAATAGAACCAGACATGTAACATCAACAGTATGTCACCCAGCTACAAATGTACTGGCTGAAGGATTTGTTCATAGTCTCAAAAATGCTTTGTGAGCAATGCATTAGAAAAACATCACACTGAACCGAAAGCTTGACATTTCTATTTGCATTTCAAAGTAATGCATGCAACAACATATCAAATTCAGCAGTGTTGATGTTAGGTCATACCTTATGTTCAAAACCTTCTCAAACCTAATGTGAGAAGACATTTTGGGACAGAGCTGAAATAAGCTGAACAATCTCATGCTGAAACCCAATTCTTCTTCACTGGACAAGCTGTACTGACAAGAGGCTATAGAAAGAAAGAACTAGACCTATTTCTTATACTGTGTTGTAGAGACGAATCTTAATAACATTTAGAAATGATGAACTGATCTGCTGAAGGTAACAGAAGTAAAAGATGAAGAATCTGCAGCTGACATGCTTGAAGAATCGGTTGTAGTTCCAGAGTTACCACCATTAGCACCTTTCCCTGAAGCCGACAGCCAACCAGTGGTTGCTTCATAATTACCAGCACTGTCAGTCATTCTGAGTGCTCCTGTTTGTGGTGACATGTGGCATGTGGGTTTTAGTAGCATAGCTGGTGTTCTGCTTGCATGCGTGGGTAAAAGGTAAAAGGAGAAAAAGCAGAGCATTTCTAGCCATGATAGCAGTTGTGTTAACCAGGGCTGGTGTGGTGAGATTTGGAGACAGCAGTCCCATTGGTGGAGCCTGGTATATAGGTACTGAGGACTAGGGCAGTGGTGGCGAACCTATGGCACGCGTGCCAGAGGCGGCACTCAGACCCCTCTTTGTGGGCACGCGTGCCATGCCCCAGAGATGGCAACCATCCCTCTTCAACCGGCCACCTGAGGTCCCACGTGGCCAGATGCATCCCAGCACAGTTGGTTTCCCTCCCCCCGTCCTGTCCCTCCTGGCCTCGCATGCTCTCCTTTTTCTGGGCACAACCCACTGCATCGCCTCCTCAGCTGTCAGCCAGCTGTCCAGCTCAGAGGCGGCTTCTCTGAACTGCTGGCAGTGGGCTGTAGAGCCCCAGAGTGCGCCGGTCAAGGAGCCAGCAGACTGTGGCTGCTGACGGACACCGTCAGCCCCCATGCGCTTGTTGGCCTCTGTGTGTGGGGGCCAATGGTGTCAGGCAGCAGCTGCCCCGGCCCCTGCCTCGCCTTGCCCCGCGGCAATGGTACCCCCACCCTGCCTCACCTCACCTCGCAGGACAAGCCTCCTGCCCACTGCCCCACCTGCCAGAGACCCCCTGGATCTCCCCCAACCCTGCCCGGCCCCCACAGGCATCCCTCGAGGTGACCATGCCCACTTTGGTTACACCCACCCAGTTTGCCATGATCACAGCCACGCCCACCCAGTGGGCTACATCCCACCCAGCACCCGGCGATAAATAAGTGGGTTGTGGGTTGCAGTTTGGGCACTCGGTCTCTAAAAGGTTCGCCATCACTGGACTAGGGGGTAGGGCACGCATCTCCTCAGTTGTTGGGGAAATATGCTGCTAGTCTAATCTAAAACTTGGAAACAGAGAGAAGGAGAAGGAAAGGAGAGGAGGAAAAAAGTCTGTCGCTGGAGAGAACAGAGGGCCTGGAGAGAAAGATTGAAAAGAAAAGTTAATCGTGCAGAGCATTTGTTAGTTTCTGGTTGGGAAGAGAGAAGAAAGGTCCAGGAGTCTATGGAGATTCTCAGTCATCCAGGCCATGGTTGTCCAAGAGGTGCTTTTTCACAAAGCAATTGGACTTTCTTTTTTCTCTTTGAAGATGTTTCACTTCTCATCCAAGAAGCTTCTTCAGCTTTGACTGGATAGCCCACCATCCAGTCAGAGTTGACAAAGCTTCTTGGATAAGAAGCGAAACATCTTCAGAGAGAAAAAAGAAAGTCCAGTTGCCTCATGAAAAAGCAACTGGGCTTCTTTAGAAAAAGGGAAGTAAAGACCCAAAGGGACAAGAGTTCTACCCAAGGCCCAAGAATGGGAAAGAGAGATCCGGCTGACTCAGAGAGCGGCTTCACTCAAGATCCCAGAGGGAAAGGAGGGGAATAGCTGTAGCAGACAAGCTGTGGTGGAGAACTAGTCTCTTGAAAGACTGGGCAGAAGACTCTGGGAGAGGATTCTCCCCCAGAAGAGAAGCAGTAGGTGTTTGGCTGAGCTGTCCAGGTAAAAGTCAAGTCACGCTGAGCACACTAAGTAAATTCCATCCGATTGCTTTCTTTTCATTCTCTTTCTTGTCAAGCCTAGAAATGGAGTAGCAAGACAGAGAGAAAGGAGGAAGCAAGACATAAAGAGTGGATGGTCTCTGAGTGGGAGACTTAGGAGGAAATCTGATGCCAGGTGAACACTGTGTTGTAAATGATATCACTATGTATAGTTACTATATATAGTAACAAAAAACATTAAAAGCCTCCAATGTCTTGTTTTCTGTGTCAGTTGCCATCTCTGCAAAAGCAATACACTTTCAGTTCAAAAAAAGAACCCTGTCATGCTTTGACATAACAATACATCAATACAATGAAGCCACCACAGTGCCTAGATTTGTGAACAGAAACTTTAAGAACCTCTGTGCTTCATTCCCCACTGCTATCTTGACAGGGAACAGCGTAGTGTGGAGGATTCTTGGTTCACAGAGCCCTTAGTATCTCAGTATTTTTGTTCACAGCATCCCTAGGCCAAAACTGTGAACTCAAGCTAGTAGTTTGCAATCCTGCAGCACCTATGGTGCCCTTGTGAGTTCGCTGCAGCATCCTGGGGTTACCACGGTGCACAGTTTGGAAACCACAGGTGTAGTTAAGACTGCCATTATAGGTTGATTAAGCATGCCTGCACTCTCATATTTTTATTTGATTACTTTGGCTACATATATGTTGTAATTCTTGCAGATTCACTGGACTTAATTTTTCCAAGTACATTCATTCAAGCAAGCAGCAAAAAAACAACAACCCCTACTCGTGAGTCAGATGTCTTTTGCTGACCAGTAAAAAAGATACATTTTACCGTAAATCCCTGTTCCTTGTTACAAGCAGCTTTGAGTAAGCAGGGTAACATAGATCACTTAGTATTAAGATAGGACAGCAACTTTCAGATAAAAGAAAGCTAAATTATTAAATGACATATGAAGGATTCACTCTATCTTTCTTAGTAAGTCAGCTGGTTACATTTACAATCAAGCATTTCTGTATTTCTGCCGACCATGGTTCAATTAATTTTCACAGATCTCAACTTGAAAAAGTTAGACGTACATCTTTTCAATTTTTACCATATGTGCTTGCTGTACACAATATATTATACTAAGAATTGTAAACTGTTTAGTAGTACATTACTTGTTAGATTTATCCTCTGCCTTTTCTTCAAAAGCTCAAAGTGACATATATGAGGATCTCTCTTATTTTATCCCTACAATAGCAAACCTGTGAAATAATTTGGGATGATAGAGTGACTGGACTAAAGTCATCCAGCAAGTTCCCCTAATTAAGGATAGATTTGACCCTTAAATCACTTGACCATAGGGTTTTTTTTTCTTCAGTACTATTAGCTTTCAGCAATGTATGCTTTTATATGCCAGACAACAAGGCATATAAAGGTCAGATGGCATTGAGGTAAAATGACTCTTTTGTTACTCAGATGGCATTATTAGCAGGAGGGCTGTGACTGTGGAGAATTGTTCTTTAATGGGGGAATTGTCGTTTTAACCCAGTGAACGCTAGTTCAGATATATCAGCTTAACAGAGGTACACTGGCCTTGCCTTGCCCTTTTTCTTTTATCACACATACAATGAATATGTTTCTTAGCTATATTACACTATATTACACTAAATCTTATCAACTGAAGCCATAAGGAATAAACTCTGAGGCTTCTGAGATTGCCTGCTTGGGTTCCGGTTATTTTTTATGTAACTTTTCCAGAAGGGACATTTTTATGAAGCAATAATACTTCTAGAGATGCTTTGGTTTCCAATTTGCAAATGAGGATCCTTTACAAGTGATGCTTCACCAATGCTCACAGACCTAATCAGAGGCTGCAGTCCTCCCACATGTTCTGGATTTGGGGTTTCCTCAAGCTTGTTCTCAATTCCTTTCTCCGAGTCAGCGACACAGATCACAATAAAAGTTCAGAGAAATATAGTTCCACAAACAGCAATTATATTACAAAAGACCTGAGCCAGCTAAGATGATAGCTCTGCCAGATGGCTATAGTCACCAGCAAAGCCCATAATGCAATTCTGTCAAAATTGCCCTGTCCTCCAGAGATTAGTAATTTGAAAGTTATGGAGGTGCCTGAAGAAATAGCATTTTCCCTGCTATGCATGCCCAGGCAGCATGCGAGTATCTGAGAAGGAAGAAACAGGACTCCTGTGAATACTTTTGGAATCATTGGAACTTAAGCATTTTGCACATAGAACAAGAGGAATAATTTGCCCTGTTTTTATTCTGAACTGCAGCTGTTTAATGCTTGGTGTATGCCGAACAGGAAGGGGACTTGGCACATGAAGTTTTTAAGCTGGGACAGGAATGTTTTGTGTTCCAGCCAAAGGCCAAGTGGAATTTCAGCTGTTTTTATGCTGTGTCAGGAGGAAAAATAGAAAAAGATCAAAACTGCAAGGGAGAATGTTAATTCTAACTTCACATTGGTTAATGATGAGGGAGCAAGAAGCAGATAGTGCCCCCTGCTGGGACACTGGGAGCATAGCCAAATTCAGTAATTAGTGGTAAAAATGAACAGTTCTTTTTTCCTAAACCAGGCCGATAAAAGCCACATGCTGTAATTATTAGGCAGCAGAGATACAGCTGCTAAAAGAAGTGATTTCATTTGTTTTGTTTTTTTCATAGCTTAGAATGCCATATTAATATCCACTGAGATCTAAGACACTGCCTCTGGATATTAAGAGAATTCCATCACTTCCAGCATCATTGGAACTAGAGAGGGAATATAAATATTGTAGCTATAGCTATTTATTTATTTATTTATTTATTTGTTTGTTTGTTTGTTTGTTTGTTTGCTTGTTTGTTTGTTTGTTTGTTTGTTTATTCATTCATTCATTCATTCATTCATTCATCCATTCATCCATCCATCCATCCATCCATTTATTTATTTATTTATTTATTTATTTGATTTTCATCCCACCTTTATTACTTTAAAAATTACTCAAGGTGGCAAACATATATAATACTCCTTTCTCCTCCTACTTTTCTGGGATGGATGGGCTGGGTTGGATCGCCAAGTACCCCATATTTTTTCCCTTTCTTTGAAGGTATCTGAATACATATAGTCTCGGGAGGTCTGCTTAAAATACCAAAATAGTTACATTAAATCAGATTTCTAGAGTATCTTCATTTTGGTATTTTGCTTTGTTTTCTTTCACTTTGTTTAGGAAAAGTTCAAGGAAGAGACCCTGGAAGAGATATCTTCCTACAGCTTAAAGTAAACTAAATTGGCCACAAAGAAACAGAAATAAAATGGCTTTAGTCAGACAAATGCTGGGTCACAAATATGTAATTATATTATAGAAAACTTTCTTTCCACGTTCCACACTTGTCCACTACTGCAGAAAATGGAACAAAGGGCAAAAAAAGTAATACAAGTAAACATCCAGCTGCATACAGCAGACATACAGTAAGCCTTCCCACAGCAATACCTTAAAAATATTACTTTTTGCTATTGTTAGTACACTTCAAAACATTTATTTCTACCTTTTTCTTGAGAAGACTATTGCCTACAATCCCATCATCCAAATTGTCATCAAAATAGATCTCACTTTCCTATTTGCATCTAGATAAACTTAATGTAATATCAAGAGTTGAAACAGCATGGATTGCCCTAAGGGTTAGCCAAACAGGCCACAAGAACACAAAATGAAACTTGAATTGAAACATCTCTACATGGACTCCACCTTTTTGTATTTGCACTACAGCACCATAAGCCAGGATGTAGGGAGTGTCATTGCAACACAAGTTTCATCACTAGTCCCCCTCCAAGGATACCAATCCCCAGGGGTATCTGTATCAAAAAAAGTCAAGATGATGGACATGACCACATGACTGAAACCATGCCCTTTGTTTTAAATGCATTATACAACTTGCATAAAAAAGGGGGGGGCAAGACTTCAGTTGTACAATCATGACTGCTATCTGGACTTTTTTAGACTCCTACCCCTGTGGACATCCTTAGGAAGAAAGCTCATTAGTTTTATTCATGGTAGGAACATATATATTCATTTACCGTATTATCTTAGGAAATCATGGCACCACAAAGTTGAGAGCCATTCCATCCATTTTTAAATTTTCTGAATTGCGAAGACCACCATATAGAGTAAAAAAAAATTCAGTTTAAACGTTATTTCTTTTTGTTTGTCCCAAATTTCCAGTCTTATTCAGTGAGTTTGGGCTTGGTATGGAAATTTTACATTTCTGTTATACCACAATACATTTTATTACATTTGGCTACTGTAGTTTTTAAAAAGAAATGCCTCCTCTTGTTAAGTGTTTATATTTCATTAAGTACTATGAATCATTGGGTCTAGCACTGTTCTTAATCATTGTTAATAACTCAACCTCCTAACCACTAAAGGTCATTAGGACTCTTCTATCCTCATTATTTCTATGATTTCACCTTTTTGTTTGTCTAGTGAGTTAAAGCTTATCTATGTATAAAAGATTTATAGAAACCCATATCAAAATGCAGTAGGGAGGAAGATGTAGCAAAGTAAAAGGAGGGAGACCTATATTATACTCCTTCTGAGTCTGGAATTTAAATCAAATTTATCATTGCCTTCCCCCTACCTGTAAGTGCTCTTAATTTCCCTAACAGCTTCTAGAATTATGAAGGAGAAAAGTTTATATCTACTTTTTTCCACACCATGCGTAATTTAATAAAGCTATATTGTGTTCCCCATGCTTTTGTCTTAAACTAACCTTTCTTTGAAACGAGGGAGGAGTCTGGTAGCACTTTTTCAGACTATCAAATATTATTTCCTCCTCCAGATCATTTGGGCTGTTTCCCCCCCCCACACCTTTCCCAGTATCTTTCTCATGTATAGGATAAGTAACTTCTTCAGAAAGGTAGGACTGAAGTTCAGTGTGAGGCCTGAAATCAGCACTGAAATCTATATTAGGAACCAGAGAAGGAAAGGAAAGATCATTGAATGACATCAAAATATGGAAGACATTCTACACTAAAAAAGTTGATTATGCAGATTTAAGAATCAAAAGCAAACCTGGAATTCAGTAATACATGCCAAAACATATCTGGGCCAAGACCAGACTCCTTTTCCTCAACTTCTGATAGCTGAAATATAAAACAGAACCATATAAATTATGACATTACTATTTAAACAAGTTGTGGGCTGATCTGAAAACAATGAATGATATCATGGTAATAACATCAAAAGGTAGAAAAGTCCAAAAAGCCATGTGTGCTATGTCTGCTTAGTTTTTCTGCAGCAGGACTGATGACCTTAATGCCTTTTTTAAGTTGATGGGGCAATAAAGGAAGAGATTACAGCAGTGAGTCAACTAAATAAAGCTAAGTGAAAAAAGCAGTCAGTTATTCTTTTTCTCAGAGGGTTCTCTTAGTAAGTCAACCCACATGTAGCTGAAAATGTTATTTTCAAAGTCAGAGTATGTGACCCAGAGAGGATAAATTATGTCCTTTTTGAATGAGGTAACAAATAGGACAAAGCTTCCTTTCATTAATGTATTGAACAAATCTGACGAATATAAATTAAAGGTATTGAATACACTTCTAAAAGCACCTTTATCCCATCAGATTATTTTATTTTCAACATTTTTATTCCACCCTATTTCCAGTGATTCAAAGCAGTATATACAGAAAAAAGCAAGATTAAAAATAATGACTCTCAACAGTGTGCATTATAATAGCACTGACCAAGAAAAGTCACTAACATCCTGAATCCTCGCTCCCAGAGGCATGTTTTTATTTCTTTAAAGAAGTCCATTAAGGAAGAGGTGGTCGTTGAAGACATCCATTTATTCTCCATATCATCTGAGGATAGGACAAGAAGCAATGAGTGGAAGCTAGTCCTAGAGAGGAAATAAGGAGGAATTTCCTGACAGTAAAAATGATTAATCAATGGAATAGCTTGCCTCCTGACTTGTAGGTGCTCCATTGCTGGAGGTTTTCAAGAAAAGATTGGACAACCATTTGTCTAAGAGGGTATGAGGACTCCTGCCTTGGACAGAGAGTTGGACTAAAACAGGGCTCTCCAACCTTTCTGGCTTTGCAGACTGGTGGGGGGGGGAATGGTTCTCCACAAGCAGTGGGCTCCCAGGCTTGCAGCTCCATTTATGAAAGCTTGCCCAAATGAGCTTCCCATGCAGTTGTGAGCACCTTCCACTCATGCAAATGGAGCTTCCCATACAAACATAAGCACCCACCACTTGCGCAATCAAGTTCTGAAGGGGCCGCAGCCAGGGGTTGGGGACCCCTCAACTGGGCAACTTCCAAGATCCCGCTCAACCCTATGATTTTATGATATATTAAGGTGAGCCATTTCATAAAAGGAAGGGAGGCACCATTGAGAAACTCTTGCTGTGTTTCCATAGATGGAGCTCCCTTGAAGATGCTTCTTCAACTAATCTTTCTGGAAGGATAGATTCAGTTTGGAGTAAGCAGCCTCAGAAACAGCTAGGTTTTGAAACAAGTAACATTTTTTTTTGGTAAAGTTAGAATATCCTCCTATAGTCATTCTGAGACCGAATTGATTTTAAGATACTTTGCCAATAGCAGAGTTCAAGCATTATTGCTTATTGTATTATTGTTCAACATTTGTTTTTAATATATTCCTGTCATAAAGTTAGAAATTTTCTGTTTAGCTGTTACGTTTTTAATTTTGTAGGTTTTTTTTTAAAAAAAATCTGGTTCTCAGTGTAACACAGGATATAAATAAGCTAAATATAGATTAAAATTTTGAGTGGCTTATTTTTGTTTTGTTATTTTGGTTAATCCTGAACTTTCCATCTGTTCTTCTTTGTCACAGATGTAGCAAGTTTTAAAAATACTTCTGTAGCATGGTAAAAAATAATGAAAATAAAAGCAAAATGGTGAATATTATGAATATTGCAATAGCTCTGCCATTCACAACTAGACTAGATGACTACAGAATTTTTAGATCTATAGCAATATTTCATCCAAATATCTCATGGGCACTCTGATAAAATGGCAAACATGGGAAAAGAATGTCCTACTTCCAAACACCTATTTTTTCAGGGGGAAAATATTGAGATAAGTATTTTGAGAATTTAAGTTCAAGACAGAAAACTAGTCGGAGTTCCAAAAACCTTAGTCTAATATTTTAAAATCTCCAGAGAATAGAACCTAGTCAGTAGTAGCCACATTGCCATCATAACTAAGCTGCATAAAATTTTTTGAAATCAGCTTAAAATTATCTTGTTCATGCAAGTTCCAAAGCAATTCTTCTGAATCCTTTTCAAAGCACACACAGCCCTAGTTTCAACAGATGGCTAGACATTTCTTCCTATTCTCTGACCTTGAATTTCTTTCACTTACCCATGTCAGAAAGCCCAATGCTGAGAAAATACAGTATAAAGTTTTGGAATGGAATGGAATAGAATGGAATAGAATGGAATAGAATAGAATAGAATAGAATAGAATAGAATAGAATAGAATAGAATAGAATAGAATAGAATTCTTTATTGGCCAAATGTGATTGGACACACAAGGAATTTCCGGTGCATACGCTCTCAGTACATACTATTGTTTATTGTTTGAACACTGTTGTAAGACAAGAGACAAAGCAATTACATTCCCTTCAGAATCACACTGGTTGACTACAATGTTAGCTGCCACATGGTTCAAAGACCTTGACCATTTCATGTTGTTTTTCAGCTTATCTTTGAATTTTGAAACAAGTCTTAATGCTAGTTTATTTATATAGCAGATTTATATCCTATCTTTTCTCAGAAACTCATACACATATACATACATACATAGCTGATTTGGGAAAAGGGCCACAATCTATGTCCACTTTCACCCACCATGCTAAGTCACAATGGTTGGGTTCACATATTACACTAAGGTAAAATTAAAGTTTATAAACTGGTTGGCTTCACCCAATAGACTAATCCCAAACATGCCAATCAAAACTATGCCTTATGCTGATATGTGAGCTGGATCGCAATCAGCTCTTTAGGGTTTATTGGAGGTTTGAGAAAAGCTGTATGGGAAGAATTCAGAGAAAGAAATATTTTGGGGAATAATGGAGAAGATCTTTTAAAAGGTAGAAACTTCTCCACACACACACCCCAGCCAGACAACTCAGCAGAAACTAGCTTTTAGAAATGCAGATGTAATAATCCATTCAGGAAGGTTGGAGCTTTCCAGCTAGAAACTGAAGAAATTAGGAAGACAAAGACCCTTAAAATCTACATACCTCACCCAAATTCTAAGGACAGGAAACATAATAGGATTAACCCACCACCATCAGAATACCAGAAAGGCACCCTCAGACTCAGATCAAAGTACATGACACAGGAAATACAAAGCCTCAAACAGGAATAGGAAACAATCTCAAGAGCCCAGAAGGTATAAAAACCCACTCCTGCTACATGTGGTTTCTCTCTTTTTTTTTCAAAGCCATCTTTCTGTCTGGCTCTCCTCTTCAATAAACTACAACCTTCTTTCTAAAGCAGTCGCCATGTTGTTTATTCCCAGCTTGGACTGGACCCTGATGAAGATTTTTCCTTCAACAACTGTTACAATACATAGGAAGCTTGTCTGAGAATCATTGAGCCCCCCCACCAATAGCGGTGGATATTGCAATTTTCCCCTCTGTGAGGTTAGTATCAACTCTGACTTGGGGAAGAAATGGCTTGGGCTTCTCTCTCTTGGTCTAGCCAGCATTACTTTAATCTCAGGCATTGTCGATTACATTTTGCACCTGGAAGTGGCTGCATCTAGCTAAGCTTTGCAGTTCTTGAACAAAGCAATGTACCATCTGGTCTGGATGAATTAATGGGTGATAAGAAAATGGCAGAAGTTTAACCTGGAAAGGAAACAAGAAGAAATCCTGGAAGAAACCACCTTTACATTGATGCCATGAAAAATCTAAGTGTTCCTATGCATGCAGATAAAATTACCAGAGTTGAACACAATGTGAAGTCTTTACTACTAAAAATAGTACCAGTAAGGCCATTTGGCTTTACATTTCAAGTTACATAAATAAGGAAATATTTACACAAATATTTTCAGCAAGGAAGACTGTGTATTGTTGAGACAGTAATAAGGAAGGAAGCTAAAGATGCCAAGTGAAAGGAAATTGCAGTGGAAGTTATGAAAGTTAATTGAAGTGCAAAGAGACAAAACAGCAGGAAAATATTTTTAAAAACCCAAATAATATCTGCCACACAGAAGAAAACAAATACTAGGTTTTGTGACATGCACTGAATCCTTAAACTGAATTGATTTACAGAAGTAACAAATGAATCAATCAGAAGTATGAGGATTTGCAGAATATAAAATGCAGCAATGGGAAAACATATGGGCAAAATTTGCACTACATTACAATCTTAGGGAGAACTTCTATAAAACAATATATACTGTAGATGCTATTTATCAGCGGAAAGATTATTAAAGGGATTTCAAATATATGTTGGCAATGTAAACACCAAGAAGGGACTTTTGACTAGCTTTGGTGGACTTGTAAAAGGCTAAAAATTATTGAACTGAAATACGTATGTTAATTAAAAAAATTAAAGCTCAATGTACAATTCAGATCAGAGACACTTTTGTTAGGGTTGATGGACAAAAATTGCATGGTATTTTCTTCTTGTATATGATAACAGCAGCAAGACTTCTATGCATCCAATATTGGAATGCTTCAACAATACCTACAATGAAAGACTGGTTGTTAAGACCAATGGAGCTGATTGGGATGGTGAAACTGATAGTTATGATTAGAGAAAAGACCTTGGCCAAATTTAATACCAATTGGAAGCCCCTTTTGGACTTTCTACAAGAAACAGGGGAAAAAATGAAATCATGACATATGGATTGGAGGATTAGTAATATTTATAGATTTTTTTAAAAATTGATGTTACATTGTAAATGTTGAGCAAGAGTTCAAGTTAAGTTTTATCTATGTCTTCTGCAAAAGAAGTTGGAAGTCATTTTTTTGCATGTATCTTTTTTTTTCTGTGTATTTTTTATTTCATTGCACCTTTATCTGTCATTTCTTTCTCTGTTCTGTATTTTCTTCTACTTCTCTCTTGACTATTAGTAAATATATGAAATATATTGAAAAATATATATGAAAAATAAAAAGGAGAAATATATATATATATATATATAGAAGAAGGCAAATATATATATATATATATTTGCCTTCTTTATCCATGTCATCTTGCTCTTTCCTGGGCCAATTGGTCAATATTGGTACATAGCAAATTTGAATCTAGGTTAGGGCTACCAGATCAGGGATGCAACATTTCGAATGAGCATTAGATATCAGTAAATACTGTATATTTCTAAATATCCGATTCTTTATTGTCACCTACTGGTTATGTGGAATTCTGCATCCCAAATCTTGCAGCCCTTGTCTAGAATCAGGAGCAAGAAAAAAAAAAGTCTTATTTAATGCTTTACTCCATGTTCTCTCACTTATCAATAAAAGTTGCAAGGAAAGGGACTGTAAATGGTTTGGTTCAAGTCTCTCTTGGTTTGACTTTGAAGACGGGCCTTGCTTCCTTGAAAGCAAGCATAGCCACACTTCTCATCACTCCAAGAATCTTCAAGCATGTGTGTGATTTCAAAAGTTATATAAAAGGGCCAGCAGTGAAGATTATTAGATTTTATTGTGAGCAGATGTCGTCTCAGTTACTTTCATTTAAACTTATAGGAGTTAGAATTAATTCAATCTTATCAAGATACAGTAGTTATCTAGATGGGATGAGAATGTCACATGAATTTCTTGTCAGGCTACTCAAGATCAAGGAATCTTCTTCTTCTTGCTCAATTTATATGATACAATAGAACAAAGGGGAGCATATTATGTATAACCTACCAGGATAATTTATCTTTTAAATTATTCCAATTTCTACTTTTTTAAAATAATCCCACTGCACAAGCAAGTAGAGAACTTTTAGGAGGGGATATAAAATTGCTTTGGCTGAATCAGTATTTGATCCATCTACATAACTTTATGCATCAAATTTGAAAAGAACATCCTGCACTTTATTATTTGCTAGTTTTTTTTAGCTATACCTGAAAAAGAATCTTCAGAGATAAAATGCTAGATTCATGAATAGTTGTTAATAGATTGGTCTTGAAGTCTGTATTAGAATTCTAATGCAGTCAGTCTCAGTACAGTGAAGACATTAAATAAACTAAGAAAAAGGTTTTATAGAAACAAACAGAAACTATGCATTATTTTTATTAGTTGGACTGTTTATTTTTAGATTCACAATATTTTGATTTTTTTAACAATCATCCCACTGTGTTTAAACTGCCTTTGAAGTCCCCTGATCTTGAAAGTAAGCTAAGAAATATATTAAGAAAATAAAACTTAAAATATAGTACCATGCCATAAAGCAACTTTATATTTACTTTTAAAATAACATCACTTTCCTTAAAAATACAGGAAAAAAATCTTCCCATATACCTCTTAACTACAAAACCAATCTTTAAAGCCTTGTAATTTGGTTCTTGTCAAAATAAGTCAATTAAGAGCTACCAGAAACAACAACACATATATATTAATCTTGATTAAATAAATCAGCTTTACTTCTTTGGTTTACTTTTAAGAATCTTGATCTAATCCCTTTAAATAGTATCCCAAAGGATTGATTTCTTATCATTTGCTCTTTGTCTCTTCTCAGAAAGTCCTTCATAAGTTTAACACATCTCTTTCTAAGTCCAAGATGAGTAAATTATCCAAGTTGCTCTTCTGATTTATTTTTTGCCTTTCTCTTTAATTATTAAGAAATCAGCCATCTTCATTTGAAAATCCATATATATGGTTCTCTCTAATGTCCAGCTTTCAAAGTCTTGTCTTATGTTTCCTTTCTAATAAACAACATTTTCCCATGGGATGGTTTCTCACAGTTTCAAAATCTTTATATATATATATTTATATATATAAAATTTTAAAGAACCCACAGGAAGGATTCTTATTACTTATTTCAAGTCCCTCTGGCCCCTTAATCCATTTATAACTTTACAGAATCAGCATTCTAATCACTCGTTTGCTGTTTATTTAAAAAAAGAGAACTTTTTTAAGTCCTTAAACTTACATGAAACTTCTTTCATCAAGGATAAAAGGAAACTCACCTGATGCAATGAACATGACTTTCCAATGGTTATTAATATCCAAAAAGTTATTAACAAGGAATTTCCAGAAGTGATTAAGAAAGGAAATATGCACACCATAGAGGCTCTAAACTGTGGCATTAGCAAAGATGATGATTCCTTCATTCCAAGTGCTGTATAACCCATTGGAGACCAGTGTCTTGTGGTCTCCCCATAGATAGGGGCTTTATGGAGTGCTTGTGGGCAATCCTGGTCCTTTCCTTGCTTCAGAGAGAAATTCTGAGGTGCCAAACCATTCACCATCACCTTATTCCACCGTGGTCATCAGCTCCAGTCTCACAGAGCCATCTTCAGTCCACCATTACTTTCCTAGAAGTCCCCAGATGCAAATCCTGATATTTTCTTCATTTTATATGTTCATATATGTTAACACATGGTATGTTACATGATATAAGAAGTTGTGATTGAGCAGACAATATTGACCTATCTTTCTGGACACATTTTCTATTAGCTACGGATACATTAAGAAAAATGCAAACATTACTACTAATAGTCTATGGAGTTTCTCAGTCATCCAGGTATGGTTGTCCCAAAGGTGCTTTTTTCAGGAGGCAACTGGACTTTCTTGTGTTTCTTTTGAAGATGTTTCGCTTCTCATCCAACAATCTTCTTCAGCTCTAACCACTCCCCACCATTTAGTCAGAGCTGAAGAAGCTTCTTGGATGAGAAGTGAAACATCTTCAAAAGAAACACAAGAAAGTCCAGTTGCCTCCTGAAAAAAGCACCTTTGGGATTACTACTAATAATTGCTGATTTCAAGGTGTACCAGGTGAAATGTGTACTATTTTATAGATGTGTACCATTTAATTTCTTTCTTATAGAAGTTGAAAAGGGTTTGTGAAGAGATAAATGAGCCCAAGTACTTCAGATCTTTCTTTTGAATTTGTTAGTTCAATCAGTTAGTCAATCATGCTGGGAGTGATCAAAGGAAAAAGGAGAAAGGGCCACCCTAGTACCTGCTAGCTGGACATTGTAAAGGATGACACCGGGATGATCTGAAAGAGGATCTGAAGGAGGCAGTGTGAGACAAGGGTATGGAGAGTACTGATCCATAGAGTGGCTGAGAGTCGGACATGGCTGAAAGATCAAGTCCAATCAGAAAAATCTATCTATCTTAGTGCTAGATAACAACTTAGGATTTGAAATCAGGCCAACTATGTTTTAATATAAACCAGACTTAGTGCCAAAGCAGCAAGAATAAAGAAGGAGAAGAATGGAGTCTGGAACAACCTCTGACTGTCCTTCAATAGTGTTTGAAGGCACAAGGAATGAAAGTAAATTCATAAAATGCATTTACTTTGAAGATACTCCATGAAACAGAAAAAGTTGGTATGTTTTGAAAGGCAATCAAAAAAACTATTGGTGGAAAAATAGAAAGGAATTTGAGGTTGTTGTTGCTTTGTTTTCATGAGTTCACATGACGGAGGCTGAAGCATGACCCATGATTCAAAGCATTCATTGCCAGAAGGATATTCTTTGGTGCTTGTTTATTAGGAAAGAGGTCACTAACATTTTAATTAATGACTTTGGAAGTAGGGGGAATCGATTGATGTTCTCATTAGACTGACAGGTAAAATGTCAGCCCAGCAGGAACTCTGAGCAAATCTTAAGGTCCTACAGAATTGCAGCTTTCACCAGCAGTCTGGGATCTCTTTTTCTCTTGAAAGATGTGCATAACTTCGTGACCTAGAACTTACTTAGTATATACTCAGTATATACCTCAGTATTGTTGTGTGACCTATTCCCTCCTGAAATTCATTATATGGTCCAGCACTGGGGTTCCAGCATTGAGATCCCCCACTCTGGTGAAGCAACTACAAACCACATAAGCTGAATCTAACAGGTTTGTGTCTGGCATTCAAACCAGGATGTTAAGCAAGTTCTGTGGTTGATATTATTTTAAGACTGGATTGTATTTTTTACTTTAGGTGTTATAGGTTATTAGAGTGTTATGTGACTACTTTGTAGTGATGATCTATCTTAGAGTGAAGAGTGTTTTATGAAGCCAACCAGCTATGGATTATTCCATACTTTATTGTTAAATAAATATGACTTAGCATGAATGTGTGAACCCTATCGCTGTGAATGTTTATGATATTTCTGAGGTTATAATGTATATCTCCTATATATGCATGGACTTCAATTTCCCTATGTATTTCTATTGTATTTTGACCAAGATTGGGCCAGTATAAACAGATATGTATACTTATTTTATCTATTTATTTAAATAATTTATGTGATTATCCATCTCACAACAATGACTCTGAACAAAGATTAAAAACCCAAAGTTAGAAACAATCACCTATGATACATGCTGGCTGGTGAATTCAGAGAGTTGAAGTCCACACATTTTAAAGTTGTCAATGCTGTTTTTCAGCATCTCGCCATCATTTCAGGGGTGAGCTGCAGTAACATGACTCCCATCAACGGCCATAATTGCAGAGGATCCATTTGATTATATGAATATGATTATATTCTGCCACTGATCATGCTTGTTTTTGTTTTAAAGTGATTGTTGATGGTTTGCATATTGATTTTTAAACTTGTTTTTATTGGATTGTTGTTTTTAACCTGTTGTAAGCTGCCTAGAGTCGCTTAGATGAGATAGGTGGCCAGGCAAATTACAAATAATAACAGTAAGATTCTCAAATCTGCCCTTTCCCAGCCTGATGTCCACCATATGTGGGTGACCTTAAGTCTAAGAATCCTAGCCAACACATCAGCTAGTAAGTGGGGATTCTGGACATTAGTCCAAAACAGTCACAGGGAAAAGTCTACTCACATCCCTTACCTTAGAATTATATTGATATGCTCAAAAAAAAAGGTTGCCTTAAAATAATTGCAAATTAAAAATGGAAAGCTATATATTCAGAATGACAGCAACACATATTTAAATGATAAAACAAATACTGTGCTCTGTTTTCTGCCAGTTCCCCTCTTCCTTTTGATGTGTATTGTTATCTCATCAAGGTATCAAGGGAGGTGAATCATGTCTGTCCTATTGTAAGTATTGTCTACTATGCAAGTAGTAGAGAACATCCTAATTTGATTTTAGTACAGATGGTCAGGATGCAAAAAATATATTGCTCTATGAAAAGCTCATTGATATTAGCATATGTTACTGCAGTACTTGGATTATTGTCCAATTAACTGTTCTGGCAATCTGAAGATTCTGCTAATTAAGTGAATTTGCAATATTGCAGGAGAATACGTCAAAGACAACTAAAGAGGACACTCAGGAAATGAAAGTTGGATGTAATATGGCACTGGCTCCTTCAAGCTGGTACACAAGCATTGTGCAGTTGACTGATGGTGATGATATTGATGGATATTGGAAAACATCATAAGCTGAGACATTGCAGCAAGGAATGTTGAAGAATCAGAGCAGGACCCCTGTCAATTGACCGAACAGAGGCAGGAATTGGAAACTTGAGACAGGAAGGATGCCAAAGGGTTAGAACTGAAAAATCAAACTGGGAGATCAAGCCAGAAATCACTTCCAAAGGACAAAACTAGAGGTCAGAACTGAGGAAAATTAAGAAGAGGCTGGACAGTCATTTGTCTGAAATAGTAGAGTCTCCTGCTTGAGCAGGGGGGTGGACTAAAAGACCTCAAAGATCTCTTCCAGCTCTATTCTGATTCAGAATCACTTGAAAAATCCAGAAGAACCACGTGCTTTTCTGAGGTGTCATTTGTTGTATTACATTAAAAAAATGAAAAGTTATTTGTCCTTGTGGAAAGGGGTATTTAGCTTCCCCTGATCAATGGGTTTTCTGGGGTACCATAAGAGTTGGCCTAGCTGGTAGGAAGCTTGGCAACTGCTGGGTTGATTCCATCAATACAGGAAACACTTGCAAGTAATACTTTACATTAGTTAATTAGCAGGCAGGTGCAGTGAAATAGAATGCACAAAGATAGGCATGGTCCAAATACGAGTGGCACAGAAGAGAGGGTAACAGCCTTGCCACTCTCATAATTTTTAAGGAAGGTGAACATTTAGGCCAGTATTTGATATTAATTCATTCTTTGTCAAGGGACCTAAAGAGGTTCCATTTAAAAAGTAAAGTTTAACCCAAGAATGTTCAGTCACAAGCTGATACTGGTTTGAACTCCAAGTTGTTTTGTCAGGTTCAATACAGAAAGATAATACTGTATTAACATAAGAGAGATCAAAGTTAAGATTTTTAGTTTATCAAGTAAAGAGTCAATGAGATGAGAAAGCAAATAAAACCCTAAGCATGATTAGCCTTGCTACCCCAAAAAAATTCTACTAGGCAAAAACATTGAATTATTATATTTACTAACCAGCTACTTATGTCCATCATACTTCTCAATAGCATGAGGGGTCCTTGGGGCTTTCTGAGCTTGTTTTCTTGCAGAAGTTTCATTACCCAAACTAGATAACATCATCAGTGCTAGTAAGGAGTGCTGTTTGCTGTCAGTTTATATTTTAGTGTCAGTGTTGTTGGGAGTGTTCTTAGAGATTCTTTGATTGGGCTGTTTATAATATAAACATATCTTTCAGTTTAGCAAAAGTGAAAGCAAAAATGTGTTTTCTGAGATGCTCATTTAGCAAAAATATTTCCTAGCCATTATTGGAAAGAAGAAAAAGAGAGGAGAGGAAAGGAGAGGAGAGGAGAGGAGAGGAGAGGAGGGGAGGGGAGGGGAGAGGAGAGGAAAGAAAGAAAGAAAGAAAGAAAGAAAGAAAGAAAGAAAGAAAGAAAGAAAGAAAGAAAGAAAGAAAGAAAGAAAGAAAGAAAGAAAGAAAGAAAGAAAAGAGAAAGAAAGAAAAAAAGAAAAAAGAAAGAAGAAAGAAGAAAGAGAAAGACAGAATCACCGTGAGGGGAATTAGCCTCCCCAAAACCTGTACAGTACCACAGATTGAGTATTCCAGGCCAGTACTGTGCCAACAAGGTTGTAAGAGTTACACGGGGAAATCCTAATTCCCTTGAAGCAGTTTTATGTAATTTCACATAATGTGTGAGAGTGTAATGGTGAGATACTTGTTAATTAAAAAATGAATGGAATCAAGTCCTAAATGCAATATTATTGAATTGCAGGGACAGATCACCAACAATGATAACATAACCCAAATCTGGATCTTAATAGGGAGGATGGCAAATTCAAGCTACAAAAAGTTCATACAAAATTGGAAAATTGGAAGTGCATTTTAAGTTATGGGTGCAAAAAGATTTGTCCACATTCCAGCAGATCACAATAAACTGGCCTCTCTGCCTCAGAAGTTATGTATTTCCCAGCTAGTTGAAAGTGGAGATCACACAGAAGAGTATATTACTGCACAATGACCTGTGAAGGTTGTACTCCAAAGAAGGGAGATCAGATTATGACAAATATTATTTCTCTAGAGCGAGACCCTCTAGGCAGCCTCCATGAAATTAATGTATTTCTTAACACGAATTCAAGGCTGTTAGAAAAAAAGAAAAGGGCACTAATACAAAAAAGTACCCTTCTGTTTGTGATACACAAAGTAGGTTACAGAGAACATATGGCAAACAGAGCAGAGGGCAAGCAAAACACACATTCCGGCATTCCAGATACATAATTCTGCAAAAGCTTTACTTGGCTGAAAAATATTGTGATTTCCAATAAACAATGTTTGTATAATTCCTTTTGCTAGATTATCTTTACATTTGATCTGGCATTTATTACATTAGGCAATGTTAGCGTGTTTCTTTAAAATAAATTATTTGCATTTGAAATAACAGGAACAACAACAATAATAATACCCCAGGTAATGAAGTATTATTACTAGTATGTAGATATAGCTGAAATCATGCTGCTTGTAAACCACTGTGTAAAAATCCATCTCACTAATTCTCACTTAGCTAATTGTTCATCCATTTCTTCCATTCAGCCACCAGAACAAGATATAAAGATGTATGCAGATCCTCCTCACTTGTTTTAACCTCAGCTGTTTAGAAAAGGAGAAAATGAAATAATTATTTACTTGAAAGTCAAACAATTCCAGGACATTGCCTTTGGTTCTCTTTGTATATACTGTCCTGTGGCCAAAACATCTTTTCATATTTTTTTAAATTGGAAGATGGGATAAGAAGCTACCTGTGCAGTCCTCAATATTTTACTCAGAAGTAAAGCCCATATTCAGGGAGGCGTACTCCTAAGTGTTTATTGTGACTGCTGGCTTTGTCTCTCTTCCCTTTGGCCTTGGTTATTGGTTGCACTTCACAATTGGCGTGTGCTAGAGCTTGACTCCCTGAATTCCATAGGGCTCGCCTCTGCAGGTGTATGTGCATCCTTCAGGTAGGCTGACAGGTAACTAATATCTTTCCTTACCTTTTCTTTAAAGGGTTGAATCAATCCATCCATCCATCCCTTCAGATGGTGATGAGCCTTGCCTGGCTTTACTTACACTTCCAGCTTGCTGGGAAGAAGAAACTATTTGTGAAGTCAGTGGTCAGAGTCACTTCTGAATCAACATTTATAAAGCCACGCTGTGAACACTATTTCACACCTTGCTGGGCAGAAAGCGGCTTCTGTGTCTGAACTGGCCTCCTGACCTTGGAGATGATCAAGGGGATTCCTTGGGCCAACAGTGAGTCACCTAGTCAATTATTTTAGGGTATACAGTCATGTTTCTCTCCTTTTTCTGTCAAATAAAATTACACGCCTGTCGGTGGACATACAACCTCCCTGCAGTGAAGCTCAGATGCACGAAGGTCTTTTCAGGCTTGCATTTAACTCCCATTAGCATTTCTCAGCAAGACACACAATCAATAGGGATAGTTGAACTGTCTAAACAACACGTTCAGCTTTAATTAGGATTGATTGGCTGATTTCCGAAATATGCAGAGTAGGACTGGACTGATTCTATTAACAAATGAGGGGGACAGAGAGGTAGTAGTAATAGAAGAAGTGGTGGTGATAAAAACTATGTTGTAAAACAAAACCCAACGACTATTCAAAAAAAAGTGACCCTAAATAACACTTCCTGAAACCTGATCCTCTCCTTATGTGTTGGATTACAATTCCCACCAATTTGCTACAGTGATGGGAGTTGTAAATTGCCTCTAGCAATTTGAAGATTCTCCTAAAACAGGCATGTCAAACTGCCAACCCGCGGGCCGGATGCGTCACGACGAAACTGCACCCACCCCATTGCTGGCAATGGGGGGAAAGTCACAATACGCCACGCGACATCACCTTCTCACACCATTCTTCAAAACTTTAACAAATTTATTTTGTAAATCCAATATTCAATTCAATTCAGTTTCAGTTTATTACAGTCATAGACCAGTACAAGCTGAATCCAACATGAGAAAATTATCCTGGTCACTCTCTTGGCTTGTTCTTTGTATATCCCTTTTAATTATTAAGATATCAGCCAGTTTCTTTTGTATGTTCTTTGTATGGTAAAGATGGGAAACATCTTTTCCCATACCAGTCCCAATCTTCTCAGGTAGAACATGTTCCTCTTCCATTACATCATTTAATAGTCTACCTATCAAAAGAGAAACTAGTAAAATTAACTTCTGGGTCCTTTGTTCAAATATATTCTTTAGTATATCCAAAGTTAAAATAATTTGCTTCATTCTATAGTTGTGAGTGTTAGGGTTAGGGTAAGTGTTTAAGTGTTCTTCTCTTTAATTGTAACCTTTCATTCCCTCTAGTTCCCTCTAGTGTCTAATTTAAAATCTTGTCTTATTATCCTTTTAAAAAAAATAATTTAAAACAAACACATTTCTCCATGGGAAGGATTCTTTATAATTAATTCCAAAATCTTATTTCAGATTTATTTGGACCTCCTAGTCCATTTGTAGCTTTCTAAAATCGAAGGTGTAATCACTCTTTTGCTGTTTATGCCCCAAAATATTTTTTAAATGTTTAAACTAATATTTTAAACTTCTTTCATAAAGGATTGCAGGAAACCCACCCAGTGTTATCAAACTTGTTAATCCAAAGGTTCCTAATAGTTGAAAAGCAGTTAAACAAGCAATTTCTGAAAATACTTAGAAAAAGAAGTATGCAAATTTAGTGTTCTTTCTGAAGGGGCAGAATGCAATTTCAGCAAGATGGCTATTCTCTCATCTCTTAGAGCTCTAATTCTGCCAGAGACCATTATCTTGCAGTCTCTTCATGAGGAGAAGCTGCCTGGAACACTTGTGGGTGATCTCAAATCCTCTCCATGTCCAAGAGGAATTGTAGAACTGGTCTACTTGCTGGCTCTTCATTCTGCATAGTTGGAATTCCTAATTCCTCTCTCTTGAACAACTTTGATCACAGTACAGTTTTATCTTTCCCTTCCTGCAATTTTTCTGAAGAATTGTTTTTAAGATGATATTAGCATCCTGGGGAATCAAGCCCTCTGAGAATTTTTTGAACTTCAGTGTGTTTAAAGGGATCCAAAATCAGGAAGGACTGCAGTGGTGTCTCACAGATCTGTTTCATGTAACATGCTATCACATAAAACATGGTTTATTTGCTTTCAGGTATGACTTTAACCACTGGATTTATAAAACACGAACATTTGTTGTGTGAACCTGGACTATTATGAACCATTTAACGAATCATAGTTAAGCAAACTATGGTCTAATGTGATGTGTGAACCCATGTTTATTGCAGCAATAGAACAACCTAGACAAATCTGGCTTCCTGCAGATATGTTGGGACTGTAATTACCAGGATTTCCAACCAGGTTAGAAATTCTGGTGGTCACAGTGGCTAGGAATTCTGGCAGCCCCAAAACACTTGGGAGAATGCTAGGCTAGAAATAATTTTGACAAGTAAAATAAAATCAAAATTAATTAGCATTTTTTCTCATTCCTTTCTTTAATTTTCAAGGTTTTCTTGTTCTCTTTTCTGTTTCTACAGAGTTTAGCATCCTTTACATATCTCAAACAGTTATAAAACCTTTTGTTTTACTTTTTTGTAGGAAAAAAAAGACAATATAGTGTTTTTTCCCCTATAAAAATGTAAAACAAAATGTAAGCCAAACATTTATGCTGCTACTCTTTGTTAGAGATTCATGTTATCCTTTCCCTGACATTATGAATCAGTAGCTCAATCAGGTTACAAGCCGTGTGACAGCCTTTGGATCCCAGCCAATCTGAATTAATTTTCCACTTCACTTTCATTAAGTGCCAATGCCAGTCAAATCCTTCAGCAGATTTTAACTCTGAGTCAGTTTTCCCTTAATTTCATTTGGTAAATAAAATATTTCTATGATGGCAGGTAATCAGGATAAGAGACATTGAATAAGGAGTTGCCCACTTACCATGATTGTCACAGAACCATTGCTGCATAACCTATTGCATCAAAAGGAAAGTGGATGAGCAGGTATGAGAGAGGTATTCAAATATTAGCCTGTATTCCCACAAAACATATGAGCAGGCAGCAGAGATACATGGGCCAATCATAGCCCCAACTACTAATGCACCTACTTTCCATACCAAATGTCAGCCCATCCACGTATTCAGCAAAGATGTGAAAAGGTACTGATATATGGATGTGGCTCAAGAGCCTTGCATGACTCTATACACATATAGATAAAAATCAGACCATAACTAACAATGTCCACCATTACAGGTAATCCTTTAGTCTGGCAATTACAGTCATAGGTCGTGACAATCGTGAAGTGGGTCATCACTTGATTGATACTATTTTATGCCTTTTTGCAGAATAACAGAGTTGGAAGGGATCTTGGAGGTCTTCTAGTCCAACCTCCTGCTCAGGCAGGAAACCCTATACCGTTTCAGACAAATGGTTGTCCAATCTCTTCCTAAAAACTTCCAATTTTGGAGGCAAGTTGCTCCACTGATTAATTGTTCTAACTGTCAGGATATTTCTTCTTAGTTCTACGTTGCTTCTCTCCTTGATTAGTTTCCATTCATGGTTTCTTGTCCTGCCCTCAGGTGCTTTGGAGAATAGCTTCACTCCCTCTTCTTTGTGGCAACCCCTGAGATATTGGAACACTGCTATCATGTCACCCCTAGTCCTTGTACACTCAACTCGGAGATGCAGTGCATGACAGATGGTAATTTTTAAATAAATAAAAAAATACCTTTTGATGGCATATCCTTTCTACCCATATATAGTCATCAGCAATTGGAGCAGCCTACAAATCCAATAAATAAGCAGGTAAGTAAGCAAACACTCAAAAATGTTTAATGCAGCCCTTCCTGTTACTTGTTTCAATATTTGGAGACAGATGGCACAATTTACAAAGAACTTGCCCTGTGCATGCTTTCTCCTAAAATGAATATGCAGTGTGTAAGGTGGGATTTATGATCATACCACCAAGTGCTATTGATTTCCATGGAGATGTGTACCAACTGATTGTTATTAGTGGAGGCTGCCACATCTCTATGGCTCTTAATTTTATTAGGCTGACTGCATGACTATATAAATATGCACATGATCCAAGTCTCAGCGCTCAAGTTCTTGGTAGCAAGTTGAACCCTGAATTAGATAATATAAAACTGAAGATTCTGCTCTAATGTTATTAGAAGATGGCGGATTACCAATATAGAAATCACACAGTTTTGAAATTTTAAAGTAGCTCACTGATGAATATTGATTATAATGTGCCTTTTGTCCCTTTAACGCCTCTCAGAAAACCAAAATGACTGCATCTGGATGATTCCTTTTTAGTGTAATAAAGAAAATGAAACAGGCAGGATTTTCCTTTCAAAAATAGTATGTCAGATTATTAGAAGTATTTTTCCCTTGATTATAGCTTATGATCCTTGTGAATCTGTAAAGCTTGAAAAATTGAGCATAAGCTGCAATAAGAAGAGGGAATCAAGCTATTCTCTTCTAAACCACCTGAAGGCAGGACAAGAAACCATGAATGGAAACTAATCAAGGAGAGAACCAAACTAGAACTAAGCAGGAATTTCCTGACAGAATAATTAATTAATCAGTGGAACGACTTGCCTCCAAAAGTTGAGGGTGCTCCAGCACTGGAGGTTTTTAAATAAGAGATTGGATAATCATTTCTCTGAAATTGTATAGAGTCTCCTGCCTGAGCAGAGGGTTGGACTAGAAGACTTCCAGGGTCCCTTCCAACTCTATTATTCTGTTAAAAGTTTATATCCTTTTTCTCTCAATTTTTCTTTCCCATACAATCTCAGACTGAGGACTTTCTCAGTTTATGAAGCCTAAAATCTGGAAAGTACAAAGAATATAGTACTAGTTAAAAGTAAAACTTTAAACATTTACTATCATTTTTTTTCTTCTCATTTTCTCATTGAGAGAAAAAAAACTAAAAGATAGCAAATATTTAAAGTTTTATTTCTAACTAGTGCTACATTCACCCACCCAAAATCACCCATCTGAAACCTCAGGCTGAGAACTTTTTTGACTGTGATATTAACTTTTTAACTGGAAATTACAAAAGAAATTGAATCTTTAACCCTCGCAACTTCAATCTTTGTTCTACAGATTAATCTCTTCTAGCTGAAAGACCCTATGAGAACTGCAGGAGGAGAGAGTTTATATTGGCTTTAACAAATCAGCCAAAATTTTAAAGACTTTGTCTCATTTCTGGATACAGTGTATGTTTCATAACTTATGGAATTTTATTTAACGATCTTTGTTGAATAAGTCATAGCCGACTGGGTTCCCACATCAATCAAGCTAAGACAAAATCAAATTAATCACGTTATAGCTTAGCGCAATAGTTGAATCCAGTCATTAAATTAATGCAGTTGTGCATGTTTTCTACATTCATATTTTCTATACTCAGTAAGTTAATCTAACTCCTAACTTTTATGTCACGTATCCCTCCTAATATAAAGGAATTCAGTACATATTTTCATGATCTTAGAGCAGTAAAATATTGTCCAGTTTGGCTCAATATTAATAAATATTGAATAAAAGATTAATAAGTTTTTCTTTATATTAGCATGTAAGCTTTGGTGTTAATGGACATGTATTGCTCACTGTGAAATAAAGTTGTAAAATAGTTTTCGGCACCAACAGGTCTCCTGCCAAATGAAAAGCAAAATTGTCAGGAGCAATCAATCAATCAATATGGGAGCCAGTTTAGTGCAGTTGTTCAAGTGCTGGATCAGAACCAGGAGACTCATGTTTCTCAATTGGCCATTGAGTGTTTTGGGTCTGGATAGTGTCTGTTTCTCAACCCAAAAGGGAATGAAATGAAGCAAGGTTCCTATCTATTCCACTTTGACTTTGGAAAACAAAGACTAAAAGATCTCTAAATGGAAAATGATACATTTAGGAGAAATTATCTAGAATTTTACCTGAAGTTTAAAAAAAGATGTAACAAAAGACTTCAGGAGAGCTACTATGTCATGTAAGTATATAAGCAAAAAGTAAGAAGAGAGGAAGCAAATCTTCATGTAATCCATCTGGTTTTATAAAAAGTAATCCAGTATAAAGACAAATGTTTAAGGTAAAAGTCTGCATACAGTATCCATATAAAGAATTTAACCTTCTATTCAGAAACTAAAGATAATGTATGGGAGAATTATATTGATTTATAATGCATTTGAGCATGACTGGTTGGTGATGGCTGGAATCCAAATCTGTCCATTACAAATTTTGAAGAAAATTTTAAATGTCAGGGGCATTGAAATAATCATTAGTCTCCTGCTATGCAATCCATTTGCATCAGAGGGGACAATCTATAGGCTGGTGTGATCGCCTGGAACTCTTAGGGTACCATTTCTACTTCCCAGTTTCTAAGAAACCATTTGAAGCCCACTTGTGCTTATCATCACTTCTGCCAAATTCAACTAGGGAAGGAGACTCTACCTCAGGGGTCCCCAACCTATGGGCTGTGGGCCACTACCGGGCCGTGGCCTGCTGGCCCCGTTTGCACACACGCGCATAAAATGCTTCCCCCTCCCTTTCCCTCCGATCCGCCAACTGGAAAAGATTGGGGACCTCTGGTCTAGCTAATCCATAAGAGAATACAAAGCAAATCATTTGGTTATAGTGTCACAGGGAGCATTTTTCTTATTTCCCATAGGCTTGTGCAGCTGTAGGGATTGAAAGTAGCTCCAAATAAACCAATGCAAATAACCAACATTTTATAATCAAAGAGGTATGCAGCTGGTTCTGAACTGGTGGAAAATCTTTATGGAGATTCTATAATTACAGTATAGTATATTACAATTCCAATATAGAGACTGCATTACAATTTACCATTGATAAAATAATCAACTCTAAGGTTTTATAAGCACTATTAAACCATGTAAACAGAGCAGCCTAATCCAATTTACATCAATAATAATAAAATTGTGACCTAACAGAAAAATAGCTCTTTATATCCTTAAAATTAAATTCTCCTGATTCCAGTTTCAATTCTTTGTTTGCCGCTGTTCAAACTCTGAAGAAAACCAGCTGATGAAAGTCTTCTTGCCTCTGAAGAAAATGGGGAGCAAATGTTTTTCCTTTAATTTATTTACGGTACATAATTTCCTTGGTTATACAATTTTCTGATTTAAATTTGGAAATCATAATGAAAGCTGTGGTAGATAGTATTAGGCAATGTAATTTAGAAACAGGCCAAAGGAAGAGGCAAATTATACAGATCATTGAAATTTTATCACATGGCTTTCAGGGGCTACCATACTGAAGCTGAATATAATGTATGCTTTTAAAAATTATGTTAAAAGTATAGAGTTGATAATTTTTGGAGATATGAATATATGAAATATTATTTGATCATAACATCATAACCAAGATAAGCTATGAAAAGGATAACACTGTCATACATCAACAATATCTCAGAAATAATCAACAGACTATTATAACCACATGGCAACACTGTAGCCCACAAACTTACTAAAGACCTCCAAAACATCTTAAGTAAACTAAAAGACTCAGCAACCCAGGAAGGAAAAATAGAATTATTTACAACATACAATAGTATATGGACTGTAATAAGCACTATATAGGACAATCAGGCAGAAGACTAATAGAAAGCATCCATGAACACCAACTAGCAGTCAGAAGACATGATGAAAACTTGTTAATCTCACAACACATGGTGAGGCTTAACCATAATTTCAACTGGGACACTGTGAGCATACCAGACCAAGCTAAATCCAGAAAGGCTAGGGAATTCCTGGAAGCTTGGCATTCAGACAATCAGTCATCGATAGATACATAGAAATAATAATAACTCCAACAATAGATAAACAGAAAACAATACTCTAATCAAGGAACTACCAAGAAGGAAACATTCCTACCAAAATTAGCAGGGCAAGCTATTGTATATAAACATAGAGTAAACCCACACTCACTAGCGTTGATCATTTATTTAGTTAGGTAAAACCAAGCAAAAACCAAGCTCAGGGAGCACCAAGAACTCCACAGTTCAGCTACTGTACATGTATCTTTTTCTATTGTTTTGATATCAATACATGGCCTATCATGAGGCCCTCATCATTTTGATGTCATTGTTACAAATGCTGTTGAATTCAGTTCAGCTCTGGGCTACCAATATTCTCTTCCATTGGAATAAAAAGCATTGCTGGAGCACTGCACCTTTGAAACAGCTAGGGTGCTAGGAGGGTGAGAAGCAAACATTAATCACATGTTTGTTTGTGCCAATAACCTGTTATGTGGCTATTTACATAAAAGAATATTACTATAGATGTGGAAAGACTCTAAAGAGGGCAAAGTGAGTTGCTTGGAGTTAGTAACTCTGGCATCAGACTGCTGGTGTTTGGCCAAAATTCTATATTACTTTTATTGGAAAATGATGGATGTCTCTAATCCTGTCATTAGGATCAATGGGAATTTGGGTATTGGCTTCCAAGGGATTTGAATTGTTCCTCATGATGCATTAACGTGGAACAGATTTATAAATTAAAAATAGCAGGAACTGAAAAAATGGCAACAACCAAGTACAAACGATTAGGTCAGCAGAATGCTTTAGTCAGAGTAAGTGATTTTTGGCAAAAACACATGCCGGGGAAGTGCAAAACCTCATTCAATTCATATGCAATAATAAAACCTCCTGGCAAGTCACAGCCTCATCTTCTGGAGACATGAAATAGTGAGATAATAAAATTGAGTAGGTTTATTCAGAGCAACCAAAGCCGGAATTGTTAACCCTTTTGAGTTAACTCTCCCAAGATGATGCTATTCAGAAGTATGGGGACTTGCCCGATCATACTAGCCAGGAATTCTGGGTGTTCTCACACATTGGGGAGCAGGGGGAACGGCAAATTGTTGTGGCAACTCTCCAAATGTTAAATATTAATTTAATATTAAATTTTAGATATCATTACATTTTTATGAGATTTTTAGATACAGCCTCATTTATAACCTGCATATAGATTGCTTCTTTTGGACTTTAGGTCCAAGTCAGGTTGTTTTATAGATGTAACAGAAAAACAGAGATGGAAGGGACCTTGGAGGTCTTCTAGTCCAACCTCCTGCTCAGACAGGAAGCTCTATGCCATTTCATTGTATTTTAATGTTGTCTCATATTTTATTTATTAATTTCTTTGATAGATTTATAAGTGCTTCAGATCATTCCTGGACACATTTCTTGTACTAATCTAAGGCTGTAATAAACTGACTGCACACACTGTTGTTCTGTATATTAACATGGACCTGTGGTGGTGCAGTGGTGAGAATGCAGCATGGCAGGCTAATTCTGCCCACTGCCAGGGGTTTGATCTTCACTGGCTCAAGGTTTGACTCAGCCTTCCATCCTTCCGAGGTCGGTAAAATGAGGACCCAGATTGTTGGGGCCAATAGGCTGACTCTGTAAACTGCTTAGAGAGGGCTGTAAAAGCACCATGAAGCGGTATATAAGTCTAAGTGCTATTGCTATTGCTATTTTCACTCTTCACAGAACAGGAGGCAACCAAAGTACCCATGTAAATATGAAACAGTTTTCTTTCCATGATTATATGAACATGTATATATACTTTATGTCCTGTATATATTATAAAGTAGGTTTGTTCTCAAGTTCCTTTAGAATGATGTATCTTTAGAGAGAGGGAAAAACATAGATGTATTTATAAAAGCTGTCGAGAAGATCTTTTTCATCTTTCTTTCCCTTTTCTATTTCTTTTTGCCTTTTTCACTATTCACTACTTTTCTTTATTATTGTTGCTTTCTTTTATGGTTTTACTTTCTTAGTTTCTTCAATAAAAATAATTTTAAAAAAGAGAAAAAATCTGTATGCACATATATAATCCAAGGTTGACTTCCAGGTTTATTTTTTCTACACTTACAGAGAACATTGCTATGAAATGAAATGAAATTCTCTCACTATGGAATAAGAAGGGATATTGTCATAATAATACAGAATGAGAACCAATGGTGATTCCATTTGTACCCAATAAATGAATAGCCAGGCCCTCTTTAAATCAAGAAAGCATTAGAAAGAGAATCAAAACTATCAAATTAATCCATCATAACATACTTACTAAACAGTGGCATTAAAATGTACATATTTATAATTTTCAAGATACATAGTTAATAGCTATCCCACTGAAGATATTCCACAGGGGATGTAAGAGAAAACCACTTGTGAGACCAAAATCCTCTAATTTCCTTGATGTATCCAAACAAACACCCGATGTACAGTCATGGCACCAACTTCCTAGTCAAAACAGAAAGAAAATAAAAGGAAAATATACTCTCTATATTCTTTTTTTTTAAAAGTTAGTGAAACAGCCTGAATATTAGAAGTATTGTGTCATGAACTTATGTTTATTATTTGCTACTTAGTTAAATTAATTAATAAATTCAGAATAACAGAATAACAGAGTTGGGAGGGACCTTCTAGTGCAGGCATGTCAAAGCCATGGGCCGGATGCGTCACGCCAAAGCTGCGCCCACCTCATTGCCAGCAATGGGGAAAAAGTCGCGATACATCACGCGATGTCACATGACATCGCGAGTTTGACATGCCTGTTCTAGTGCAATCCCCTGCTCAAGCAAGAAACCCTATATCATTTCAGACAAATAGTTGTTCAATCTCTTCTTAAAAGCCTCCAGTAATGGAGCACCCACAACTTCTGAAGACAAGCTGGAAGGGACCTTGGAGGTCTTCTTGTCCAGCCCCCTGCTCAAGCAGGAGAACCTATACCACTTTAGACAAGTGACTGTCTAGCTCTAGTCTCTTCTTAAAAACCTCCAGTGATGGAGCACCCATGATTTCTGAATGCAAGCTGTTCCACTGGTTAATTGTCCTCACTGTTAGGAAGTTTCTCCTTAATTCCAGATTGCTTCTCTCTTTGATTATTTTCCAACCATTGTTTCTTGTCCTGCCTTCTGGTGCTTTGGAGAATAGTTTGACCCCCTCTTCTTTGTGGCAGCCCCTCAAACACTGGAATACTGCTATCATGTCACCCCTATTTCTTCTTTTCTTTAGACTAGCCAGACCCAAATCCTGCAACTATTGTTCATACATTTTAGTTTCCAGGCCTTTGATCATCTTAGTTGCTCTTCTCTGAACTTTTTCCCTTGTGGCAGCCCCTCAGATATTGGAACATTGCTATCATGTTACCCATAGTCCTTCTTTTCATTAAACTAAACATACCCAGTTCCTGCAACTGTTCTTCGTGTATTTTAGCCTTCTATCTCTAATCATCTTTGTTGCTCTTCTGTGCACTCTTTCTAGAGTTTCATCGTCTTTTTTATATCAATGCAATCAAAACTAGATATAATATTCCAAGTGTGGAATATAAAGTGAATTATAAAGTGGTACTAACGCTTCATGGGATCTTGATACTACTGCATTAGCTTTTTTTGGCAACTGAAGCACACTGCTGGCTCATATTTAAGTGATTGTCCACTAGGACTCCAAGATCCTTCCCACTGCTAACTACTATTTAGCCAGGTACCACCCGTTCTATACAGTTGGTTTTTCTTGCCTAAATGTGGAACCTTACTTTTTTCACCATTGAATTTCATTTTGTTAGAAAGGGCTCAGTGTTCAAGTCGGTCAAGATCCGTCTCACAGTTAGTACATTTGAGCCTATCTTCTGGAGTATTGGCTATTTCTGCTAGCTTGGTGTCATCTGCAAATTTGATGAGTTCCTCTTCTATTCCCTTGTCCAAATTATTTATAAAGATATTGAAGAGTGCAGAATCTTGAGGTACCCCATTGCATACTTCCCCCATGTAGATGCAGTTCCATTAAAGATTACACGCTGAGTGCTGTGGATCAGCCAGTTACAAATCCATTACTGGTAGTGATGCTGCTTAACATACATTTTTCTATCAAGTAATACGGTAGGTTGTGGTCTACTTTATCAAATGCCTTACTGAAGTCCACAGCATTTCTCCGGTCCATTAATTTTGTCACATTGTCAAAGAATTTATCAATGTCTGGCATGATCTGTTTTTGACAAACCCATGTTGGCTTCTCTTTATAACTTTGCTTGCCTGTTTTGCAAATTAATCACAATTTTCTCAACTTTTGTTCTCAAATGCACAAACTTTCCCTGTTTACCAAAGAATTGTATTTTGGATAATCTCACCACATTGTTTTCCATAAAAATACTCCCAGAATTCTGTCTAGTACCACACGTTGAACAATCAAAGTTTCAGGAAGTGGGGATGATTTTCAGTTGCACATTATTTCAAAGAGATAATTGTATTTTCCTACATGAAGTCAAAACTAAACTGGAAAGATTTCAAACAGTTTCCACCAAAACTGGTGCAGAAAATGAACAGAAGGAGAATAAGACCATTTTACTAGTTAGGATGATTTCAACCCTATTTAGTAGTATTACAAAAGCTCTTTCACAAAGTATTCATAAATCATTCTAATAAGAAAAAATCACGAACAAGTTTTGAACATGTAAAGGGTGGATTATCTAAGTCTGAATCACTGGCTGATAGAGTAATGATGGAAACTTACGTTAGGATAATATCTGAGCCATGAGAGGAAGATACACCATTAAAAACAAAAGTGGGTGGCTCACTTTAATTCATTCAAGAATGAACAACTGTGACAGTAACGTAATTGAGAATGTGAGGTTTGAGGCTATGTTAATATTAAGATGACTGCACAGAAGGATTGTCTCATTGAGACAAGCCCACTCTAGGTATTCACTCTAGGCATATTATTAAAGTAAAGGTTGTTGCTCATCTTCATCAGAATTAAATCTTCATTAATCCAAAAGGCAAGAGCATTCCATCACCCACTAAATCAGGGGTGTCAAACTGGTGCCCCATGGGCTGGATGCGTCACGCGCAGGCCATGCCCACCCTGGCTCCTCAAAGGCAAAAAACGTCACGATACATCGCAATATATCATGTGATGCGATTGAGTTTGCACTAAATGAAGGGCAGTGTTTGTAACTGGATAGTATGTATTGAACCTTTAATTATCTACACCCAAAATTACTGTGTTGATGGCTAGAATGAGAGATAAGTGAATCTGTAAATTTTGCTTTCTTGTACATTGAGTTTAGATAACTCCTAATTTTTTGTTTTGGAATATTTTGGAAGAAATGTGTGGTCTCAACATCTGGCCAACTTTTTCTATGCTCACAAGCTAAGTGGGCTGGGTGTAGTTAGTACTTTGATGAGGGACTGCCAAGAAATGCAGCCTATAGATTGAACTGTTGAAAAACATCCCAGAAAAAGTGACAATCCATTTTCATAAAATTGCCAAGAAAATTGTATGGATGTAATCATTTAGTAACCAGGAGTTGAGCCTTTATTTGAGGCCGTCTTTAATCTTTTCCTTTTATGAGTCTTCAGAAGTTCTTTCATAGCTCTAGACAAAGAGACTAAAGCACACAAAAATGCATGATAGGCCACCATGCAGCTATTAAAAGGTGAAGATCCTAAAAGAAAAAAAAGACATGGCAGCTGTATTTTAATGCCAAAAACATGGTTAAATAGGCAGATATTCTAAGCCAAGGGTGTCAAACTGCCGGCCCATGGACCAGTTGCATCATGCGGAGGCCACGCCCACCCTAGATCCGGCAATGCGAAAAAAGTTGCGATATGTTGCAACACGTCACGTGATGCGGTGAGTTTGACACCCGTGTTCTAAACTTAGACTTTTATGAGCTAAATACTCAAAGCTCTCCACCTAGCTTTGCTTCTCTCCACATCCCACACTTGTAGTGCTTATATTCTTCTGGGCTATTTATTACATACAAACACTAAGATTCTGGAGAACTTTTTAAAAAAAAATACCAAATACATTCTTGTCTGCTCCTAGAACTTTATGTTCTATGCAACATGAAAAACAACTCAATGTCATGTCCTTCCCTCCCATAACATGTGTTGGAATATTCAACCCATGATGTAACACTATATTAAGAATTTCCCAAAGTTTAGCGGTCGCAGCGCCCGCGGACGGGCAGAGAACTCGTTCTCTTGGCCGTCCGGTTTCCCCCCGCCGGTAGACCCTGGATAGGGTCGAAAGTCGCCCTGGAGGGGCGACCACCGTAGAGGAGGGCACTCGTTGATCGTGGAGGGAGCGGCAGCTCCCTCTGCGGTCCGAGAAAACCACCTTTGGGCCGACGGGGAAAAGATCGGCCAGTAACATGGCCGATCACTCAGCTGCTCCAGCCGAAAGTCACAGCAACATCTAAGCGAAAAGAACCACCGTGGAAGATCCGGGTGAGACCTTTCCTTCCCTCTTGTTAATTTACCTCTTTCCCTGCTAACAGCTTTAAGAACTATTTCCCTATTTTGAGAAAGCAGCGTTTGATTACTGGGGAAAACGGGCTTTGGAAAAACAATTATTGTTTTTTTTTACTATTTTATTTTGTCTACATAAGCAGTTGGAACTCGAGCATCCGGGTTATTGTGACTTTCTCTTTTGGCTTGTTTATCTTCAGTTTAGGTGAAAATCCTTAGGGAGGGGGTGGAATGTTCTTTTTTCCCCCCCCCCTCCTGAACAGTACTGCCTAAAAAACCTTTTGCTCTCTGGGCGGACTTATGTAGATTCTTTTGGATACAATGCATCCTGGGACTTGGCATGAAGCCCAGAAACTTTGACTGATACAATGTAACTTGCTTAATTTGAACTCCCACTTCCTGATTTTGGCGTGATGCCCAGACTGGATTACAACATAACAACTGACTGCCAGTTTTTATCTCTGTGCTGGACTTGACTATTGGTGTTTTTTTTTCTCTATCTTTCTTTGGAAATATATCTCTGTCTGCATTTTATATTTTATAACGCTGCAATCTATTTTTTAAGCTGAACTTCTTTAAAAAAAAAAAAAGAAGATGGAATCCTACTCACAGATTAATTATGGACTTATATTAGAAAAAATCTTGGAAGCGAGACTGGAACTTAAAGAACATATTAGATCGCTTAGTTTCAAGGAGGACTCAGAATTAAAAATTGAAGCTCAACCTTTGATTGACTATGATACACAATCAGATCTACAACTTAATGAGATGGATGGAATACATTTACAATCTATTGAATCTACTGAATTTATTGAAGAGGAAGAGGACACATCCTACATGATGGATTTCTTTGATGATCAAAGGCAGAACTCAACTAAAACATTTACAACTTTAAAAGCAACAGGATTGGACTTCCAAATACGAGGCACAAAAAACGTTGACAACATGACAGTACAGACAACACTGGATAAAAGAGAAAAAGAATATGATTGGACTCAATGGTGGGAAAAGGCCTTTAGCCAGTTACTAAGATGGGAGGATTTAGAGGCCCTGTTGTGGAAACCTACCTGGCACAAAAAGAAAGCTAGAATTAGATTTAAAAATAAGAGTTAAAATTTTATTTGATGGGTAAAAAGGGCTTCTGGACGTTGATTGAACTAATATTTTTGAGATCTTTAAGGTTACTTTGGTATGAGTCAACACTAGATTTAAATTATGGATTTGATTATGATTTGGAATGGCAATAAGAAAAAATGGAAAATTTATAATTAAAGGAGTTAGATTGAGATTGAGACTGGTGAAATATTATTGATATTTTTATTTATAAGAATTGAATGGTAATTAGTGAGGTATTAAATGGATTAAACTGAAACAATTGAGGAATCTTTTAGGGACGTGGACTGATCTATGAAAATATTGGATAGAATATATGAAATAGAATATAGTTGAGAAATATTAAGATATAATAGTTATATTACTTGTTTTATGATAAATAATTATTGTCCTATTATTATTATTATAGTTATTATATTACTATGTCTAAATGCAATAGTTTTAAAATATATAAATTCATGTTTATTTACATAATATGTATGTGAAATAGAATAAGAGATATAATTTGATTGAGAAGCATAAATTGAAATTGGAATAATAGATAGAGGTGAGAAACAATTTATATTTTAGGAATGCTCGAATTGTATACCATAAGAGGGAACTTTTAAAGTAATAGTTTAAATTGTATATGTATGACTGTATTTTTTGTTGTGCTATTAAATGTGTGGAACATAACCAGCAAAAGTTATCTGAAAGGGGAAGAAAAAGCATTAGCTGCAGGGAATCACTCATTGTCAGTGGTCACAATAATAATAATAATAATAATAATAAAGTTGGAAGGGACCTTGGAGGTCATTGAGTCCAACCCCCTGCTCAGGCAGGAAACCCTACACCATTTCGGACAAATGGCTGTCCAGTCTCTTCTTAAAACCTTCCAGTGTTGGAGCATTCACTGCTTCTGGAGGCAAGTTGTTCCATTGGTTAATTGTTCTAACTGTCAGGAAGTTTCTCCTTAGTTCTAGGTTGCTTCTCTCCTTGATTAGTTTCCATCCGTTGCTTCCTTTTTTGTCCTGCCTTCAGCGCTTTGGAGAATAGCTTGACTCCCTCTTCTTTGTGGCAGCCCCTGAGATATTGGAACACTGCTATCATGTCCCCCCTCGTCCTTCTCTTCGTTAAACTAGACATACCCAATTCCAGCAACCGTTCCTTATATGTTTTAGCCTCCAGTCCCCTAATCATCTTTGTTGCTCTTCTCTGTACTCTTTCTAGAGTCTCAGCATCTTGTTTACATCGTGGTGACCAAAACTGGATGCAGTATTCCAAGTGTGGCCTTACCAAGGCATTGTAAAGTGGTATTAATACTTCACGTGATCTTGATTCTATCCCTCTGTTAATGCAGCCCAGCACTGTGTTGGCTTTTATGGCAGCTACAGCACACTGCTGGCTCATATTTAAGTGATTGTCCACTAGGACTCTGAGATCCCTCTCACAGTTACTACTATTGAGCAAGGTACCCCCTATACCTGTACATTTGATGTTCCTCCACCTCCTTTTAGCTGTAATAAGCCAATCTGGTTTCTATGCATTCCGTCTGGTGATGTCCGTATATAGAGGCATTGTTCTGGTTGTTTGAAGACAGTATTACTTACAAAGAATTCATTTGGAATGGCAGAAATTAATAAGTTGATCTTCTGCTTCATTTCAGTTTACTAAGACATATAATCCAACTATATTTTCCTCTTTCATGTTTCCAACTTTGGCATTCCAGTTTCTAACCATAAGCAGCATATTTTGCTTGCAGGCTTTCTCAATTTCAAATTGAACTTGATCAAAACTCATCAGTCTCCTCTCCTATATTGATGGCTGGAACATAAATTTGAATGACTGTCATATTAAAGAGTCCATCAAGTCTAGTTTATATAATGTGATCATTGATTCCATTGTACCCAAGTATTGTTCTTAATATACTCCTATCTGACTATAAAAGCAACAGGTTCTTTATTTTTCATGTTCTGGGTAATAAATAGTGTGATCTTCTCACTGAAAGTGTCTGATCCAGCCCATCTCAATATACTAATGCCTAAGATGTCAATTATAGGTCATTTGATTTCATTTTTCACTGTGTTCAGCTCTTCTGTGTTCCTGCTTCTTATCTTCCATGTTCCTGTTGCAATTCTATCTTTGCAGCTTTGGATTTTCATTTCCTGTATGGCAAAGACTTTAAACTAGCCACATCATGGACACTTTTAGTACTCCAAGAGCCTCAGCTCTTCCTCATTAGCATGCTGAGTGCCATCCAACCTGAGAGGCCTATTATCTGGCACCATTTCACCAGTCATTTTATATTTGCTATCCATGTGGTTTTCTTGGTTTAAACAAAAAAAAAATCAGGAATGGTTTACCATTGGCTTCTCCTACAAAATATGAACTGATACCCTTTGTCACTAAAGTGACCATCTGTGTCCATCAACCTCCTATATTGCTACTGCCCGTTATAGGTGTCTGCTTGCTTGGGAGAACCTGCTGGGAATATATTCTCTTGGCTTGCATTCTTGGTGTTCTTCATTCGTCCTTCTCAGTAACATTGCCCCACCATGATCAGATAGCATAGTGGGACTTGGGGGGAGAGGGGTGGCTCAGATTATTGAACAAAAGACATTTCTGAGTCTGTGTTAGTGAAAAAACATAGTTCACTGGACCTCCCTTCCTTGATTGTCTCATCTAAATATTGGATGTGCTGGTTTATTATTCCCACAACACCCATAGACTGTGTGACTTGCACATTATTCATTACAGACTGCTCTTAATATGAGAGCTAAGAGACAATTATTTATGCTATGCAGTTGAACCATGACAAGTAGGAGAGCAAGAGAACAGACAGAAATATTGTTACTAAACCTGGGAGGGAGCTAGTATACCCAAAACAAAAGCAGTAAAGAAAGGAAGGAAAAGCTGAGCGTGTGATGGGAGCCATATTGAACCAGGAGCGGGAAATATAATAGAAGATAAAATGCAAGCTGAAATAACAAACAAGTAGGTACTGTGAATTAGGGATGCGATTGGGATTGTTGCCTGAAGTTCAAAAGCAGAGCCGCAGGGAGCCATGTCTTCTCTAAAGTATCTTCAAGGGAGGAATAGTTCTTTGCTCCAGCCTCAACTTTACATTAAAAAAAAAAAGCTCTGAATTTGATAGCTATTTGACAGCAGTTTCCTTTGTTTAGCACCCACCTTATACCTGGTTTGATTATGGTCATTTGTAAGATACTTCATTGGTAGTGAAGTTACCTAGAATCAGGACCTAGATATCATTGTCATCTGTTGCAAACGTCTCATGTTTCCCCTTTGTGTCCATTTTTCCTTTCACAAATCATAATTGATTTGCATCAATAAATATTGAAATACAAGTGTAGAAATAATTACTATTTTAATAGTAATATAGTCCACCATTTGCCTAAGTTCAGCTATTACCATTTTTTTCACATTGAGACCTGTAGCATATGCTCTGCTTGCTTTCACAGCTGTTGAAATGCTATGCACAAATATGGAGAACAAATCTAGAAAGAAAATAAAACATCTTTTTGCTATATGGAATATTGAGGCTGAAGCTAACCTGACGGTTTTGATAACAATTGCTAAAAAACAACTAGCAGAGAAGTTTCAAAGTCGTCACTTTTTTTTTTTTTTTTTGGCAGCTATAATTGTACAATTTGAAATTGGAATATTAGCCTGGTACTGGTCTGGTAAACATACCAATTTACCTTTATCTAAGTTGATAAGTCACAATTGTCCAATCTTGAATGCAATATGGGAAAAATGTATTGTAGTTGCTGTGCAAAATGACGTTACTAAAGGTTATGAAGGCCATCACTAATGGTTGACCAGGTCATCCTTTCCATGCTATATTATTAATTTTGCAGTGAGTTTTCAGTAATAGGCATTCTGCTAAACTGTCATTTGCTAATTGTCTCTAAAACCTTTAAGCGCTGACATAATTGAGGTGTTTATGATGGGATACTGAAAAACACAAAAGGAAGGTTTAGAAATTGTTATATTAATCGGTATATTAGATTTGATCAGAATACTAGATTTGTTTCACCTTGAGGGAAAAATCTCTTAATATTTCTTACTATCCTAATCCCATGTAATTCAGTGAGAAAAAAGCATGGTGAGAAGCTAATGCTACTGCTGTAATTAAAGGGGTTTACCCTGGTTTCATGCATATCAAAAAGAATAACTAGAGTGGCAAAGTACCTGTTTGATGTTGACAATAAAGTAGAATGTATATTTAAAAATAGAAAAGGGGAAGAGAATAATACACCGTCAATTTTAAGACTTGTGTTAAAGACAACTAGTTCAGACTGGTGGCAAGTCTCAGCAGCTCGCTTTAGAAGCAGAAAACTACAGAAGGAGCTCTATATCAAACGATCCATTTGAACAATTAAACAATATTGCTCCTTAACAAGGCAGCACAAGAAAATCCCTCAGGATAGGCAGATTTCAAAATGTATTAACTATTTAAATTACATTTTAAAAACAGCCTAACAAGTTAAGTATGGTCAACAGAGGATACAAAAGTTACAAATTTCTTTCCTTTTAGACACAAACTGCCAGCCCGCAGGCTGGTTGCATCATGCGGAGGCCGTGCCCACCCCAGCTCCGCCAATGCGAAAAAAAGTCATGATACATCGCGACACGTCATGTGATGAGGCGAGTTTGACACCCGTGTTTTAGAGCTATTAAATGTGTGGAACATAACCAGCAAAAGTTATCTGAAAGGGGAAGAAAAAGCATTAGCTGCAGGGAATCACTCATTGTCAGTGGTCACAAATAACATCTCACCAAAGAGAAAACAGGGAATGAATGTCTGAGGATGAAGCTGCTAACCATTTAAACATCAAATGCTTTACAAAAATACTGTCAGGAAGATTGTCCAGCAGACTAGCATTCCATTTTCAGCTGTGAAATTGTGCAATTGCACTATTCTGATCAGAAAAGAAAACTGACCAATTAGGTTACTGAAACAGCTATTGTGGTAACAAAACTTGAAGCAATGTACTAGGATAACTTATCCATATCACCTTACAATTGTTCTTATCACCCAATGAAAAGCACATGCCAAATTAAAAACCATTTTGTCATGTATATGATTATTATTACTAGGCACACTACCTTGTTCTTTTTAAAAATAAAAATAATCATTGTGCTATAAGAACTGGATTAATGTCTAACAATCAGATTCCAATATATAGGACAAAAGGTTGACATCTTAAAAAAAAAATTGCTAACTTTCTCAGCAGAGTGCAAATGTTTGGGTTTTTTTCTCATCCGCAATAGGCTATGGCAGAAATTTTTACTGATATTTTATTGAACATCACCCTCTAGTGATCCACAAAAAGAATACACAACAAAATATTTCACTATAAATCATTTCAGCGGCTAGTCGTTTAAAATTATATTTGAACCTAACCTAATTTCTTAAATCCTGTGGCAGGGAAGAGGTCCATTTTCCAAAACAGTTGTGATGTAGCTTGAAAGATTTACTTTAACACTTGAGAGGCAATCTGGTGGATCTTGCTAACACTCGACATAAGCGTATTTTAGGTTTAAAAAAAAACCAGAAAATGTTGTTTAAACACTCTTTTGTAAAATATATTTAATTGCTTCTTCTAGTGTCTACATATTTTCCTATAGTATTTAGGAGAGAACTATGGACAGCAGATTGTTCATCCTCAAGACACACAGTACACAAGCAACACTGCGAAAGACTGCATGTATGGGATGGCCAAGGTTCATTAACATGGGCTCACATTAGGTTGGGCCTTTCCATAGATACACATTCTCCTCTGTGATCTTGCCTGGATGGACAATGTGCCGCACAGCATGTTCCTTCCAGAAAGAATTGCACCAAAACAACCTGCCTCTTTAAAAGCTAGAAGTCTTGACCAACTCTTCAAAAGCACACATATCGCCACAGGAAAACTCACTGCAGGACAATTCAACAATTTCATTTAGTTATTTAAAATAATTAAAAAATATTTTATTTTTTGTCATTCACATTTCATGTTATCCCTCCTTTTGCATCCTTTCTTTAATGATTCTATTTCACTATTTCACTCCCGCGGTGAGTTGGCCATGGCAAATCATCCCGTGGCGAGTTGTCCTAGACCAGGGATGGGGAACCTTGGCTCTTTTATGACTCGAGGACTTCAACTCCCAGAATTCTTGAGCCACCCATAGCTGGCTCAAGAATTCTGGGAGTTGAAGTCCTCGAGTCATAAAAGAGCCAAGGTTCCCCACCCCTGACCTAGACCCACGGTCCATGGGGTAGGACACGACTTAGTGACTGAACAACATCATGAAACAACTAGTAAAAAACTTCAACTCTATAGGAATGCATACATCCCTACCCACTATACTGTATATATGATGCTGTTCCTTCTCACAAACCATACACTAGAAAAGTAGTAAGATGGAGAAGTCACACACACATTGTTCTGCTGGTTGCCTTTAATTTTGAACAAATAAAAAACAGATTTATGTACCCGACTGCGGATATTACTCTACATAAACTATTGTGCCCTTATCCCTATGGAATTTGCCTTCATTCAGCTCAATAATGCTTCACTCTTTGTAGCACATGTTTCCATCCAACCAACCAACCAACCATTCTTTTCTCTCTCTCTCTTATGGTCCATAGTTGCAGCTGCCAAAGCATCCTGTTCTGTGAAAGATAACTTTATTAAATATAATAAGGTTATAAAAATAGAGCAAAAGCAGCTAATGCAGAAAGACAGGAGGAAAGGAGGGGCAGGTGGCTTTAGAGCAGAGATGAAAACTTCTAATGTGGTTTTCCTGAGAAGTCTTGCTCAGAAACAGCTGCAAAATCTGATAGTATCCTTCGGGGCAGCCTCAGAGAGTCAGTTTCCTGTTTCCCAGACATCTGTATCACATTGTACCAATCAAATGCGAAACTATCATTTGACATCAAAATATCGGGCTTCCCCTGCCAACATGTTAAATTTATGCCATGTTTTATTCATCAAAGATCATTTATTGTTCATTTTAACATATACATTTCTTACTCTCATTTTTATTTCTCCCCAAAGTAAAGCATCAACTAGATGAAAAGATGAAACAGTCCAAATGGTTTATCAAAACTGGGTCAAGTAAGAGCTGATAATTTCCTCTTGTGCTCAGAAAGAGACCATGAACGTTTCCAAAATCTCTGTCCACTGGTGCTCACTTCCTCAGTCAGCCAGAGTCCTCTTTATGTGTCTGAAACTGAGTTTCCCTTAGCTGCATTATTTCTTAGTTATTGCTTGCAGGTATTTCAGTCGAATGGCAGGAAGCTCTTCATAAAGGTCAAATCCCAGTGGGTTCTCTTTATTTGCCCTCTTGTAACAGAGAAGATGTTTCTTTAATCCCTGAAAGAAGTAATAGACAACGAAGGTTGTATGGAAGAGAGAAACAACTGCCTCAGTAATACCTAATACAACCTCAAAACGTGAATTAGGAGAAAAGGTGAAATACACAGTACGTGTTCAGTCGTATCTAATTCATATAATCCATACATTTGCCATGGAAAATCTGCAGCTTATCAGTTCTACATTAATTGCAACATTGCTACAACTATTGATTCTGCACTAAACAGTATTAGCATAGTATTATTGATGATTAAAAATGAATTAAGGTCTATTTATGTTTCACATTAGTACTCCTTTTCTCCCATTACATTTAGTAGATTTATCCTTCCAATAAAGTTATGGATCAAGTGGGATTTGAGTTAAACAAATAGTCACAAATAAAAATAAAGGGCTCTGTTGTTGGCTGTAAGAATGTTTAGGAGGACTACTCTCATTCTGTAGCCCCAGTACCTCTACGAATATTTTCCAGACAAATTATTTAACAAGGCCCTCCATCCCAATCTGTAGTTATACATCCCGTGAAGATTTGTTTTGAAGCTGGTAGTCTGATGGAATAAGACTTTATTTGGCAATGCTGGAGTTGAAAAACAGATGCAAATAGCTACCTCATTTTTCAAGACCCGGGTCTTCTGTAACATGTTTCTTCGAGCAATGTCTACCTCCTGAAACAAAATATAGAAGACATTAAATTTCAGATATTTCTGGCTTCTTTCTGAAGTGAAAGGACTCTTCAGTGGTCTCAAAAACAGTTTGAAGAGTGGACATTTCTAGATCCTGTGCACTAGTCCTTTTATTTTCCAAATGAAGAGCCTAGAAGATTTTTTTTAAAAGAGGCATCTTCCTTCTGGGCTGTTCTTTCTAGATTAGCATCTTAATATCTTGACTTTCTGTCAGCATCCCTCACAACTGAGCCAACAGTCTACAATCACAATCTATTCCCTCCATACGTATTTGATGTTACAAAGTCCAGACAATTTGTATGGTGGCATGGGAAAGAAAATCATACAGGAAATTGGTATCCTCTGAAACAACCAAAAGCGAGGCAAAGAATGTTAGACATTTCTAGCTTGCATGAGTGCGCACATTTTTGTTATGCAATTAGGATGCTACTTGAGGATAATGGATCTTGTATTGTGGCTTGCATTACTGAATAGCACTAGGAAATAAAAAGAAAGAAAAAGTCATACAAAACTTTCATTATGATTAAATTCCCTTCTTTCACTAGTCTAGCATATAGGAAATATCAATGAAAGCAAAACTCATTTATTGATTTATAATTTAAATTGTAAATAGTTTTGAAGATAACAATTAGTCCAAATACAAATGGCAGAAGGAAAATCTAATCTGCACTTGTATAAAGAACTAGCTAATTTGGGCAGCAAATATCAGTTTTATGGAATTACTTCAACAGAAGACCCTACAATGATGCTGCAAACTATTTATTACATTTATAATCCAAATGGTAAATCCAGGTTGGAATACATCTACCGTGTTTCCCCGAAAGTTAGACCCAGCCTGATAGTAAGCCCTAGCTTGATTTTGGGGGATGGGCCTAATATAAGCCCTACTCCAAAACTAAGCCCTAGTTTTGGGGCAAGGCGCACCCCTAAAAATCAAGCTAGGGCGAGGGTATGGGGGTGAAGGTGCCCCACATGCCCCGCACCGTTTACCTTACTGGTAGGACCACCACAGCCAGGCCTCCCACATCCCGACACCTGCGCGCTGCTGCTTGACTACTTCTGTGGCCGCTTGCTGCTTGTCGCCGGCCACCATGTGGCGCATTGCGCTGTTGCCACTCCTCCAGGCAGGACGCCACATGGCGCTTTAGGCCACTTCTGTTGCTCGCACACTTGGGGCAGTTTCTGTTGTTCGCGGCAGGAGGCCACATGGCGCTTCGGGCCATTTTTGCTGCGGAAACAGCCCAAAGAGCCACGCAGCATCCTGCCACAAGCAGCAGAAACAGCGCAAAGCACCATGTGGTGTCCTGCCAGCAAGCAGCCGCAGAAGAAGTCATGCAGCGGCGTGACAGGTGTCAGGGTGTGGGAGGCCTGGCTGTGGTGGTCCTAAGGTAAGACATTCTCCAATATTAAGACCTAGTGCCTCTTTTGGAGGCAAAAAAATTATAAGACTGGGTCTTAATTTCAGGGAAACACAGTATATGGAACACTCCAACTGTAAGTGTTCCCATACGACTGCTAAGACGGAATGAGTGTATGTATGCAATTGGCCAATCTGTTCACAGCCAACTTGTGAAAAGTTACCACATACCTGTGGGACATTTTCCTGGGAGAAAATGAAAGTGTTGACATGGGCCACTGCAACCACATAAAGTACAGGACACCAGTGCTGTTGCAGGGCTCCCGTGACCAGGACATGGAAGTATTGATTTAAGAGGTTGAGATTGTCTTCAGGAGGAGAAAGATATCGCTCAAGAGGCAAAGGGAACTGCAAGGGAATCAAGAAAGCAGTATTTCCTTTTAAATAACAGTCTTGTCTGAGAACACACACACACACACACAAATCTTAACTTATTCCATAGTAATTAGAGGAGCAGACAAAAATAATCCAGAATGCAAACATCCAATGGTATTTGAAAGACAGAAGTGTCAATTCTGCTCTGGGTTAAAAATTAAGAATTGATTGTGATTCGAATCCTTGTATGTTCCACGCTACACTATGGCATAAGAAACAAACCGCATCATTCTTGTTACTGTTCTGCCTATTCTTCCCTTTGCTGATCTATTCTCTCCATTAACAAACTGTTCCCGGTCTCAGAGCTGTTTAGAGATTTATGAGAGATTTCTTTCGAAATGACTGGGGGAGGGGTCCACAATCATTCTTCCTTGTATCTCCAAGTTTTCCAGTTCCCTGATATCCAAGCTAACCCTCAAATGATTTCACTCAAAATGGAAAAGTTGCAGGAATAATTAGGTTAGATACAAAGAGATCAGTCCAAATTACATTAAAGCCCTGAGTCATATTTAGCAAATACATCACGTTTAGAGCCTATATACATATGGAGATCAATCATACTAGGGCATATAGTAAAACAAACAGCTGCTCCATTCAATTTTTTTTCCTTTCATATCCATTACAGAAACTGAGGACATTCTATTTGCTTGAGACTTAGGCCAGACCAAACAGCCCTATAGTTGTTGTAAAAATATTAAGCTCTTCCTAATTTTGCAAGCCGCTTCCATTTCACTGCACTTTCTCTTTCTCTCCATCAAACCCTTAAGATTTTTATTTAGGGGAAGTGAATGCTCTAGGACAGGTGCCCCTGGAACATTAATTACTTTAAAATCTATTTGTTGCAAGATTATATTTGCTATGCCAGTACTTGGAGCGCATACTTCTTCATTTGCATTTTCTCCCTGCTCTAAAATAAATCTCTATGAGGTCATCAAAGGATTTAGCATTCTGCACACAAATGGAATTGTCACAAAGACCTTAAATCTTTGGGTAGAATGTCCAAAGAAAATTCTTAATTTCCTCCAAGTTCAAGTAGCCATTTAGTTCTAATCAGCTGACTCAAGTACAGTGGCTGAGTGATCTGCTCTCAAGCATCCATTGTGAGACATACCTGTTGGAGTGGAACTCCCAGAGCTCTTAAGGTGTTCACATGCTCCCCAAAGACAGCCATCTTTAGCTGACTACTGAAATGCCTCTGCAAAGGAAGAAGCACAAAGACTCCAAAGAGAGGATCTCCAAAAGAGACACTTTCAAATTGTTCCAACAGGCTTATATAAAGGTCATGGAAAGAAGCTAAGCCAGGGAGAGGAGCATCTAAATTCAAGGACTCAAAAACTTTGGACTGGCAGTAAAGTGAGAGCAGAGCTGCTGTGTAGCAATGCACGGGGCCTTCCAGAAATAAATCACTGCCTGTGAGGAACACACACATAAGCCTTGCAAGCTTAGCTGCAACTGGGATACTCTGAAGGACTTTGGGCCTCCAGGTCTCCAGTAGGAGGATCCACTGTAGATTCCGAGTCACGACATTCACAAAGTCCAGAGGAAGAGGGCTTTCTGTGGCCCACCGTGTTTCTGTCCCAGTGGCTTTGTTATAGAGGCTGATAAGAGGAAGGAACAGCCAGTCCGAAGGCAGAATAGGCCCTTTGACCTCAGGAAGCAGCATGGATTGGACAAGATGGGTTCGGCCTTGATAAACATTTCTAGAATGAATAAGAGCTGGTTTCAAGTAGGTAAAATGAAAGAGAAAACAAGACTGTATCAGTGGAAGTTGTCGGTAAGCTTCTTCCAGTAAAGCACCATAACTAGGAACTGAAGAAATGGGAGCTGTTAAGCTTAGCTGTAACGGCTTTGCCTTTGAATTCAAGTGCAGAAGATCTGAGAAGTCAGCAGCTTCTGGTCCTCCCACCTTGCCTTCACTGAAAAAAGAGGGGGAGAACAGATGATAAATACAGGAAGTTTTTACTACATTCAAACATGTCCTATTTTAATCCCTAATCAAGCACACTATTACTGTATTTACAAATAAATCCCACTCTTTAGATAACGTTGGTAATAAAGCAACTGCCTTTTTCCAGAAGTGGCTTAACAGATACTACTGGGGAAGTTCATAAATAGGCAACATGCTATAAGAAGGAAAGAGGAGTGTCTTCCCTTAAGAACTTTTCAGGTGAACATACAGAGGATTAGCTAAAAACACAAAAATGAAACCCCAGATGAAAGCAGATTGCTATAAATGCACATTGTGTTCGCCAAGAGCGATGAAACCCAGTTTGGCATCACTACACACTTCTCTTGAGAATACAGGAATGAAAATAGCAAAATGACAGGGAAAGAAACATCAAGGCCTGATATGCTACTATACGTACAAAGGGAGGAAGCAGCAGAGTTAGAGAAGCTAGCTGTGTTTGCTTATGGGAAAAAGACAGGGGGACAGGCAGTAAAGCAAAGGAATGGAAGGGGGCAGTAAGGTTAGAGAAGCACCAAGAACAAGAAAAACAGGTTAGGGGTAGGAGGAAAAATGGAAGTTGGATACTGTTGAATAGGGAGGTGGACCTTGTTATCCAGAGTTCTGTCATGTATGGATTCATTCATCTGAATATATATAACTGAACTTGATACCCATTGCAAGTAGTTCTGTGTATTGGTGAATTTTGGCAAGTTCCACCATTTTGAAACATGCCCAAACATAGAGAAATTGGCATTATATACTCTGCAGGTCTGTAGTACTCTTACCTTATATGGCCATTCTTTGAGTAAGCCCACAGACAGGCGTTCTGCCCCCACTTTGACAATCACCCAAGGCCTACAGGGTTCTCTCCTTCTTTAGTCCTCTCCTTCCTGCATGCTATAGTATGCCCATTACAGTGACAGAATGATAAATGCTTATTGGGGAGTTCTGCTGAGGGAAGTGGCAAATGTACCCCCCCCCAAAAAAAAAATGCTGACCGTGAGCAAGAAGGTGAAATAGATTGTTGGTTTGCTATGTGCACATGGTATTTCTTTCATGTGGTTATTTATTATTTATTAATGAAATTTATATAGCCACCCATCTCCACCAAAGGCAATTCTGGACAGTGCACACCAATAAATAAATCAGCCAATACAAAACTGATCGTGACATTGGTGAGTCATGGTCCATGCCATAAGGAAAAGGTGAGTATTCACTCAGTGTGATCTCTGGCACATCTCAAGAAACTCAAGGTGGCATTTCATCTATGCAATCCTCACTTGAATGGGAAAGACCATCACCCTATGGACGGAGGACCAAGCCCAGAACAACATGCCACTCAACGTATCAGCAATCCATGGAAATGATAGAAAAAGTATTGTGGCTATACAGAGAATTCGCAATGGAAAATGCTGAGTGATGTTTCCAGGCAAGGAGAGGCTGGCTTCAAAAATTCAAGCACCATTACAGTCCCCATAATCCAAACTGGCATGAAAAACCACATAAATGGATCACAATGTAATACAAAGATATCCAGCCCATCAGAGTTCTACTGGCTGATTAATTATGTAAAGTACAAGCCAGAGAAAATCTTCAATGCAATGAGACCATCCTGTTCTGGTAATAGATGCACTCTTACTCTTTCATCAGCAAATCAAAAAGAAGCATTCCAGATTTCAAGAACCACATAGAAATACCCAGACTGACAAAGGTTCAGGAGAATATTAGAGAAACAGCTGGATGTAAGATTCTCTGTTAGCAGTGAAAAGACTCATCTACAGAATGGCTATTAGAATGATTTTTTTAAAAAAGTCTTCATTTTAATGTTCTGGGGATACAATACCTATAAAGAAACAATTGTTCAATTGCTCAAATTGCTGGATGGAAACCCATCCCATCCACTTCAGTAAATCTCGCTATGATCAATTTTGTGAGACTCACAAATGATAGGCAAATGATACTTTCTCTTACTACTATTAGCAATCACTTCCTGGATGAGATGCAGAAACATCATGCCTTCAACATCCCTGGTCTTTATGTCTGTAGAGATTCTCAATTATCCAGGTCATGGTTGTCCCAAAGGTGCTTTTTCCAAAAGACAACTGGATTTTCTTGGGTTTTTTTCCTTTGACAATGTTTCACTTCTTATCCAATTAGCTTCTTCAGTTCTGAATGAAACGTTTTCAAAGAAAAAAAAACAAGAAAGTCCAGTTGCCTTTTGGAAAAAGCACCTTTGGGACATGGCCTTTATTGTCCTCTGCTACTTGTTAATACCCTTGGCCATGCTAGAGATCCTACCAGGATGTTAGTTGTCATGGAAAACTATACCTCTTTTTCAGTTAGCAATTGCTGGAGAAGCCACAGCACTGAAAACTGCGCTGACAACACTGACATCCCTTGCAGGAATAGACAGACACACATGGAATGTCTCAAGGAAGTCAACACTTCGTTTGCAGCAAATGAATGATGGAACATTGTCAACGTTGCACACCTATATTAGCGAAAGCTTTAAAAACAGAGCTATACAAAATGCAGGACCTTCTCCAACTCTATCAAGTGGAGCTCACAGATCTCCTCATCTGGACAGCTCCTAAGAGCAAAGTATCAGAAAAAAAATATGTGTTTTATCATGTCTATGGAGATTCTCAGTCATCCAGGTCGTGGTTGTCCCAAAGGTGCTTTTTCATGAGGTAACTGGACTTACTCTTTTTTTTAAGACGTTTCGCTTCTCATCCAAGAAGCTTCTTTAGTTGACTGGATGGTGGGCAATGGAAGGATTTATATTCCTATGACCAGCCGTCTGCAAGGAGTATAAATCCTTCCATTCCCCACCATCCAGTCAGAGCTGAAGAAGCTTCTTGGATGAGAAGCGAAACGTCTTCAAAGAAAAACAAGAAAGTCCAGTTGCCTCCTGAAAAAGCATCTTTGGGACATGTGTTTTATCAGTTCTCTATCCCAGAAATCTTCTCTGAGATCTCACGGGTGGAGAGTGGTTTGGGGGTCAAGTGTCGGAGCCCGATCTCCCGATGTATTGCAGCATTGTTCAAGAGGCAGCTGGGAGCTGCTTTGCAACTCAGTAAGGATACATTCTAGGCCAGGGGTAGGCAACCTTGGCTCTTTTATGACTCGTGGACTTCAACTCCCAGAATTCCTGAGCCAGCCATGCTGAGGGGAAAGGGAGAGGTTTCCAAGCTGAGCCATGCTGGCTCAGGAATTCTGGGAGTTGAAGTCCACGAGTCCTAAAAGAGCCAAGGTTGCCTACCCCTGTTCTAGGCTCTGCAGAGCAAGACAAAGCAAAGCATCACAGCCATTTGGAAATGTAGCTACACCCACCACAGCTGAGTCACCGCCAGAAAGTGACACCGATACTTTGAAGAGGAGGAGGAACGCGCCACAGCATCCCTATTTTGATTTCTGTCGCAGGCCAGGGACTCAAAAGAGATGGAATAAAAAAACTTCACATTTTTCTTGCTGGCTTGCTTTTGATTTTTCTATAGGCTAGAGACTGTGGGAAATTATTCTTTCTTTGAATTTCAAAGACATTTTAAAAAAAAAATATGGAAAGAGGAGGAGATACAGCAGGTGGCCAAGGTACAGTACAGTATGTACTGTTCAATCTCCCATTTAAAATATCACAGTGTACAAACATTGCAAGATCAATGCAAATTAGAAGCTGCACTAACACTTGTTAAGTTTGGAAAGTACTTTAATACAACAGAGACAAATAAGAGAAGATTGAAGCAATTAGACCAGTAAGATCTATGGACTAAATTAAAATTCAGAAAACATCTAGTGGCCCCTCAAAATACTTTTGCCATCAAAACAAGGAATGGCTGGCTATATACAGAATAACTGAATATTAATTGGTAGAGATGACCAAACTTATTATTAAACAAAGGAATTCTTATCCTAAATATATTATAGTATGAACTACACCAAAAAGAGAGAAAATTATCAGAGATGGGGAATGACATCACAACTGCAGGTACCAGATGCAGTAGGGATAGACAGGCAATCAGACAGACGGACAGATATACCAGCACAAAGAAACAGTAATGAGCAAGCCCTTTAAGGGCTATTTGAAATTTCAACATTCAGAAAAAAATGCTGTATTTAAAATCCATAGATGGAGCTGAAGATGATTTGTTAATGTCGGAAAAGGTGAGAAAAATGAAGATAATAAAAAAAGAACATGGCAGTGAGTACAAAGTGTACAGCCTTTTCTTCTGTATAATTTTTTGTAGAAAGTTCATCTTACATTCAAGCTTGTCTTTCTTTAATAAACCTGATATAATTTGGCAAGGCCCATTTATTTGTAGGACCTCTCCTTATACCTGTTGCCTCAATTTTAGGCTTCATTATTAGCATTTTAAAAGGTGTTATTAGTACTTTTAATACGGAGGTCTGGGCCTCTTTTTTAACTTTAATAAAGCATATTTTCCTCCTTAGCCAAGACCATTTGTTTGGAACATGATAACTTGTTTTTTCAGCATCTACACAATAGAGAGCACATTCTGAAAGTCCTTGAATACACTTGCAACTTTCAAGAAAGATACAATCCCAGCTGGGAAAGGGTAATGTAATCCACAAATTTACCACTTGTTGAATGTTATCTAGAATCAGTGCTTGCTATTGTTTAAGACTCTCATATAATCAATGTATTTTATTGTTTGATCATTTGCTTACTATGTCACATGTACTGAATGTATGTATTGTTTGTTTCTGTACACTATAAAAAGACTCCCCCCCCCCTTAATAAATGCTTTTTGCTTTGTCTGAATTACTGGTGATTCATTTTTCAGAAGGCAAAGAAGCCACTTTGCAAAGGTAAAGGTATTTTCTTTTCCAAATTCAGGGAATAGGTTTTCAGCACCACACACACATTTGGGGTGCCTGAGTTTTAAGGCAACACACCCACTTTCCATAAACACAGATGTCCCTTTAAAGCATTACAGCCTAAGTCAGTGAGAAATCTTTATGGAGATTCTCAGTCATCCAGGTCATGGTTGCCTTCACACCCATTTGCGCTACTTAGATGACCCTGAGGACACAGGTAAAGCTCTAAGTGGCCTCAATGACTCTCTAAAACAGGCATATCAAACTCGCGACATCATGTGACGCATGCGTGACGCATCCGGCCCGTGGGCCGGCACTTTGACATGCCTGCTCTAAAAGAATGCAAATGACCAGCTGTCTGCAAGGAATATGAATCCCTTCAATTCCCTACCATTCAGTCAGAGTTGAAGAAGTTTCTTGGATGAGGAGCAAAACATCTTTAAAAAAACCCCAAGAAAGTCCAGTTACCTCTTGAAAAAGCACCTTTGGGTCACTGAGAAATCAACTTTCTATCAATTTGCCTAATATTTTAAAGTCGATCCTATCTTCAGCAAATGAATCATAAAATGAGACCTTTCCAGTACAGATACCACCCTGCTTGATTCAAATATGGATCACCAGTGACAAGGACCATTAAAAAAAAATGACAAAAATGTCTTCCTAAAGAATGAAGTCTAAAGGATTGTATTGTGTTTATGATTACAGCCAACCCTGTTGTCTTAGACCGTTGTCCATTCCTAACAAGGACAACACACCCACCCCAAAGGGAAATGTTTCAGATGTATGTTTAATTACAAGAAAGCTCAGGAACCTCTTGGCTCAGCTTATAAAATTTTGCCAATTCATTTTTAAAATACTAAGACTTCCTTCAGAGAGAAAGTGTATTTTTAAATGTATCACCATAATCCATAAAAAATGAGTGTATGCGTGTGCATATAGACATAGGAGCCATGGCTGCACAGTGGGTAGAATACAGTATTGCAGGCTAATTCTGCCCACTGCCAGGAGTTCGATCCTGACTGGCTCAAGATTGATTCAGCCTTCCATCCTTCTGAGGTCGGTAAAATGAGGACCCAGATTGTTGGGGGCAATATGCTGACTCTGTAAATCCCCCAGAGAGTGCTATAAAGCACTATGAAGCAGTATATAACTCTAAGTGCTATTGCTATATACATCTTACGTATGTGCACACATATACATACATACTCAAATGTAAGAGGAAGTGAGGGAAAGGAGAATAAAACTTACGGAATCAGTTGTGGATTAAAAGCAAAGCCCCTGAGTAGCTCATGAGCCAGGTACTCACTACCTGGCAACAAGCGACTTAACAATGCCATGGCAACAGAGTGATGGAGTGAAGCATGTTGGTTGCAATCTGGACAAGCATCTGCCTGCATAGGAAGCAAACAACAACAAAAAAGGTACAAGTGTTGTTGTCACCAACACAGAAGGAAACATGATAGCGTGAGCCTTTTTACAATGGCTTGATTTTATTTGCTGCAAATAAATCATCTTTTTGAAGGAAAGATAACCCTTCCCTAAGTTCATGTCCAAGCCCAGAAAGAAGATGCCATATGAGATTGGGGGGAAATCAACTATTTCTTTATTAAAAGAGTGCAAGCATAGCAAATAAGCAATGTTTGGCAATGGCCACATGAGACACTGCCAAAAACTCCTTTGTATTTCACTTTGCATCTCTAGCATGCACATAATGACTAGGCATGTTCTTATTTAGGAATATCTTTGTCTTCTTTCTAGCTGACTACTTGCTTCTTTATCTTATATCTCCTCTAGACTTTTCTAGCCTCATTCAAATGGTGCTTCTACTCCTTTTGTTCTAAAATGGCATTACTTTTGCTAAATACTCTTAACAATCTGTTTGCTTCTAATACTTCTACATTGTCTTCAAATCAACCCAATGTAATATAACTTTGTCTTTAACTTGCCAAGAAATAAAACAAAACAGAGACTTGGGTTTGTCAGACTTCCAGATTTGTCAGCCATTAACGTATAGCTCACCCACACTTTTTCATCCCACAGTACAGTTAATGAATTCACTGCACCAGGCTCCCAAATTCTTTGAAATGGAATGCCTTTCAAAGGAGGAAAAAAAGTATAACCTAAATGCTCCCAGAATCACGAAGGTTAAAAGGGTACCATGCAGTGTTCATTTCTCACAATTCAGAATGGAAGAACATAAGATTTCATATCTTTCTTAAACAAAAAGGAAAAGAAGCAGGCAAGAGGCTGGAGAATGAAATGATCCAGCCAGCCCCAAAAGTCACTGTCACATTCAAGCCATCTTGCCCCCCCCCCCACTACATTCTTCTATCTTCTCCCCTGCACTTCTACAATTAATAATTAAAAATAATGTAATGGAGGAAGTAGTGCCTGGCCATTATAATTTTGATGGGAATATTATTTAATCCAATATAGAAAATGCCTAAGGCAAAACATTTGATCATATTATAGGCCAATGTAAGAAAAAGAAATCTAGGAAAAACTGACGAGTAAATTTGACCAAAATCAGCTTACATTCCTTATCCTAATTCTGACCCTGGTATCTGGTAACACTATAATCAGTGGAGCTCAAAGCTAGAAAGTACTATAAAATGTATGGTACTTTATGAGTGTTGGAATTCATACATTCTTTGGTTAAGTCTTAGACAGACAAATCTTGGAAACTGAGATGTGATAACTCACATATACATGTCAGCTGCATTCATTACCAGCTCCTGTAAAGTCTATCCATTCTTCTTAAAGTGCCTCTTTAATGCAACATTCACAGCAAGCTGAATTGATCCTGAGTAATGATAGGGTGAAGAGCCACACAGGAATCAGTGGTCCGAGATACTTTATTATTTATATACACTGACCCTATCTCAAAGATAATATGGATAGCATACTGACCTAGTAGGAAGTGATCAATAAGAAGGTCACCCAGATGGGTTTATCAAAAATATTCCAATATCATGATTTAATTTACAATGGGTCTGCCTTTTCCTTTGTCTTTGTAATGTAGTAGGCCAAAGGCGCAAAGGCTGTGGTGCTGCTTCTCTTCAATGCACCTCAGCAAGCAGTTAACACTTTGCTGGGAGCTCTGCCTCCAGTGTAGCTCACTATTTCTTAGCCTTGGCAACTTTAAGATGTGTGGATTTCAAGTGGCTGGGGGAATTTGGGGAGTTAAAGTCCACTCATCTGAAAGCACCCAAAGTTGAGAAACACTGCTGTACTTGTTTACATGCTTAATAAATGTTTGTTGTATATTAAAAATGATTCGGTTGATTTAAGTGGTTCAGGTTTTTGGCCACAACATATAGAAAAGCAGTAATGAAAACACTAAGCAGATATTCCAGATATGTATGTATGACTATCTCTATAAACCTATCCCACACATACACAAATCAATAAAAAAAAACCTCAGATATACAGCATTATTTACTGTGATTTCAGGACAAAACAATATAATTTCACGTTATCTGGTTACATTTTATCAAACATGAGACACAAACCACTTGACTAGAAAGATATAAAAAGATAATATATACTGGAACTATTTCAGCTAACTAAATTGTTCCATTCTCTTTGGGTCAAGCAGACCTGCGAAGCAATTTACTTTACAAGACCTAATGTAAAATGTATTCATGATTTTACTGTAGGAATTCTAAACAACTTTATAATCTTTCAATTCTATTTTTCCTTTAAGGTTTTTTTTTTTTAAAAAAAACTTGCCTTAAAGGCTGAGTTATAGATAAATTCATCTAAGACCCTAGGAAAACAGAAGCTTAAGGATGTACTCAAAAGCATGTCTAGAAACTGGTAAGCTAATGATTTAAAGTACAACATACAAAAGATTTTTAAATACATAGCAAATAGTCACAGGTAATCCAAAATGATGGCTGATGCAAAGAACTTACAATTTTCTGAGCAAGTGAAAGTACAACATACTGGAAATGGTATTCATGATGCAACAGCCAAGTGGAGGAAGGTGTTAAAGAAAGACGATCAGTCGTGCAACATTGAAACAGGTAGTCCTTCAGATTCTTCATCTCTAAAATAGAAACATACTGGACAAAACAACAACAAAGAGATATATTTGAGACGATTATCAAATACCCGAATCGGGAGCACTATACTTCTCGAGTTAGTCCCTTCGGCCATACAGAAATGGCTTTCGTACATCCACCAGCTCAGGTTAATACAGAGCAATTTCTTTTAATTCTGGGACTGTTTATAATGGCTTTCTAGAAACAAATTATGTATTTTGTATATTTGTTCCTTACATACATTTAATACCAAAGCTTTGATTTGTCCTTGGCTTGCTTTACTAAAATTCATCTCAAGATACCTGAACTCAAACAAATCAATTATTGATATATTTCCTTCGAAAACACCAGTACATTAGGGACATCAAAGTTTATCTTGAATTTATGAATATGGACTCTTCAAAAAGCCTAAGTCCACTCAGTGTAGCTGCAGGAAAAAGCTTAACTAAATCAGTAGCCTTTGCATATAGAATGTAAATGTTCAGCCATCGGCCATTGATCTTTAGTGTGAACCCCGTAAGAGAAAAATGGGAAATAGTTTATACACACCTGACAAATACTAATGTCTTGTTTTTTAGAGCTGAAGAAGACAAAAGACAATTCCCTTACCTTTAATGGCAGTGGATGACAAGGACTAAAGTGAAGACTGACAACTGAGTAGTACAGCATTATTATTCTTAGTTCAGAGACCAATGTTCCTCTGAATATTTATGTATTATATATATATGCCTATGCATCATTAAAAATGATCCCAAAATGTCAGTACTTACTTGGTTAACCAGCCCTTTGTGTACATGGAGGATACTATTCACAAGGACGAGAAAAGCAGTAAGAAAGGGAAACGGTGATTTGGAGCCTGCTAAACTCGCTGAAGTCTTGTTTCTACTGCAGTTCAGAGAAACAATGCTGGGAACAGATTCTGGTCCTGGGGAATAGGATGGAGGGTTGCATAAAGCAGAGCATGGTCTGCAAAGAAAAAAGGGAGAAGAAGAAATGAGAATTATGATGTACCCTAATAAATAAGACAACTTAGCGTTATCCAGGTTTTTTGGAGTACAAGTCTCCAGTCACCATGGTTGACAGTAAGGAACAACAGAACAGAGAAACCCATCCGGGCAGTAGCAATTTATCTATTCTGTCCCACAAATTGGTTTTACTGAGAAAAAAATACCACCCTGCTTTAAAAAGGAAATCTATGTAATCAGCAAATTTCTCCACCCTATTGTTTTCCAAATACTACAACTCATCTATTATAAAACCTTGCTTGGAATTAAAATTAATACTCAACAGGGTACAAATTAGTTAAGCCTTCAATAAACCACCCTCAATGAGGTAATGTGTAGTTGTACATAAAGGCAGGAATGAGTGTAAATTTAAGCTGCAACTCAATAGGATTTGCATTCAAGAAAACACACAAAGGGAAGCAGAGTTTTATCCTAATTGCATATGTTTTTTTCTGCAGTCACAAGACACTGTGATGTCTATAAGCCAAGAAGAGTTCACCTGAGCATTTCCCAAAGGGCCTGCATGGCTGGCTGACTGAGGAGAGGCAACAGCACTTGGGCTGTCAGGTGCTCCACTTCTTCTAAGCAATCAACCGGGTTTATTACTGGCTATGGAGAAAATGGGAGGAAAGAAATCATTATGAAGTTTTCTTCACGGTAATATAACGAGTACTTTTCTCTGCATGGATAATGTTTCCAAACTCATTTGTGACTGGATGTTTTAAGAGGAGGGCAGGTTTCACTTAAATGCCCACAGAGCTACACAGACTGATACTAATTGAAAATCTGAAAGTCAATGAGGCCTGCTCCAAAGTTACTCTAAATCACCCTTCAACAGCCTGGTGTATAGGGGGTATAGGTAGTCCTCGACTTACTACAATGGAGTTCAAAATTTCCGTTGCTATGTGAGACATTTGTTTAGTGAATTTTGCCCCATTTTACGACCTTTCTTACCACAGTTAAGTGAAACACTGCAGGTGTTAACACAGTTGTTAAGTAAATCTGGCTTCCCCATTGATTTTGTTTGTCAGGTTACAAAAGGTGATCACATGACCCCGGGACACTGCAACCGTCATAAATATGGATCAGTTGCCAAGCATCTGAATTTTGATCATGTGACCATGGGGTTGCTGCAAAGGTGGTAAGTGTGAAAAATGGTCATAAGTCAACTTTTTTCAAGGCCGTTGTAACTTCGAACAGTCACTAAATGAACTGTTGTAAGTCAAGGACTACCTGTACAAATTTCTGAATTTCCAGCCAGCGAAGGAACCTGCAAGCTAGATCACAAGTTCCTGAGAAAAGACAGGTAGGGCTTTCCTGAGAGATCTGCAGAAGAGGGAAAGGGTGGGGGATTCATTTGACACTGAAGAGAGAGATTAGTTCTAATTCCAGATACAAATTCCTGCATTGAGCTTGGACTAAAAGATAACTTTCACCCCGAGTTTTAAATGGGCAAAAGTACCGTTTCACATCTGACTGTTTTCCAGGCAACTTTCAGATCTCTATTCAGTCTGCAATTTGGGAATTCTCCAAAAATCACAGCCTCTGCTTGAGCTTTTACAGAGTAATATCTGGTACACCTATAGCACTGTTTGGGGCTTAGGAGGCTCCATGTGTGATCAGTCATGCCCTACTCATATTCTGATTAGATTACTGTTATCTAACCCGCACTCCACATACTTTACATGGGGCTATCCTTGAAGAACATCTGGAAGCTAGAGAATAAGGCATTGGAGGCAATGGCAGATGGACCCCAATATACTTGGGTGACCCCTTTGCTTTGGGAGCTCTACTGATTGCCGTTTGTTCTCACCTTTGAGTCCTGCATGGCTCTGTCCTGGCTATTTGGGAGAGACTGCTTCTTCTGGCATTCATCTACCCGCCTGACCAGACCCCCTAGAATTAACTATTTCCATGCCCCACCCCTGCAAGATTGAAAGGACCTTAGAAGCACAGGAGGACGTGTTTTCTAATATGCAGCTGAGGTCTGTAGCATGCCAGCCTGGCATATAGATTTGGGGGTTTCATTCATTTGGTGGTGGGAAGGGGTTAAATCATTTATTGTTAGTTGCCTAGAATGGGCATAGAATGAGCAGCGTAAAAGCAGAATTAAGAAAGAAAATAAATAGCAGATTTATCAAGCCTAAACTTTGCCCGCTGCTATTCCCTTATTTTACCCAAGCTGTTGCACCAGATGGAACAAAAGAAACTCCAAAGGTAACTGCAGACACAGAACTTCATCTCCTGAACTCTTACCTGTTGACTACAGTTTCTGTAATACATCCCCATATAGATGACATAGGATGTAGTAAGAGATTGCAATGCTTGCCATCTCTCCATGTGGGCTATCTCTTTAAGGCAATTCTTCATGTTAGTTTCAATAACAGGCCTAAAACCTGCCACTTGACTCCAGGTGATGGGTGGGGGCGGAATTTGATCACCCTCTTCTGGGCCTCTCCTGTAACATAACACAAATATGAAATAAAGACAATAGCATGGGAATTGCTAATGCCCATTACTTAAGGCGGCCTCCTACATGACTGGAGAAGAGTACCTAGGAACCCAAGCAAGGTATGAAGTTGTTTAATTTGCTGGCCATTTTTACCATGGAAAAGGCTTGGAAAAGTATTTTTTGAAAGCCGGTATATAACAAAGTTTAATTACATTTAATTTTCAGATTAATTAAAATTAATTGCAGTAATTTAATTAACTGATGATGAAACAACAATTTGGTTGTTTCATCAATACTTTAACTAAATCAGTCTCTTACCCCAAGCTTATCCCTGGAAGAATAAACGGAAAGAACATGAATGACAGAAAATCCATTTTTGCACAAAAATAGAAAATTATTTCCTGTGACCCCTGAATCTCCAATATGGGCCCTCTAATGCCATCAAGCTTACTGTATGGACACTTCCCATTGCTTGCATTCACTTTCCTGATAAGCAGTCAAGAATGGTATTATCTAGATTTTCATAGGTAATAGTTTTCATAGTAAAAGAAAGGCTGGAATTGTGGTCTGTCAGTATCAAATATTACATTAGCACTACGGAAGGAATTTTAAGAACCGTCAGAGAGACCCCTGCGAAGCAGGAACTGGAGTGGTAGCAAAGGCTGGTTTCTAAGATAGACTTAGACAAAAACTGGCTGTTGAACATGGACTGTTAGATTTAATAGGAGCTGGCAAGCCTGAATTGCACTGGGTAATGTTGACATTTCTGAAGAGAATTGTTTCAGAGGACCAAAGAAATGGGTTGAAGACAGGAAGAAAATAATGAAGAAACATTAAGTAACAGAGGGCAGGGTTGGGCTGTCAAAAGGGGACAGAAAATCTTATTTTCTAAGACAGGTCTACCTGTCAAAGGAAATCCAGCAAATCATAAGCATCCAGAAATAAAAGGGTGGGTAGGTGGGAAACTGTCACTAATCTCTATAAACCCTAGAATTAGGAAAGCAGTGGAGTTTAAAATAGAAGGTGCACACGTGTTAAGCCTGTATCACAATCCACACACATATACACGTACAGTATTAGAGCTGTCAAGAATGGGTAAGAAAAGTTATAGCAGATTGTGCTATCAATGAAGCCTGAGGGATGGAGGAAGGAGAAACCGCTGATAATGGAATATGAAAATGAAGATAAAGGCTTCCCCTGTCCAGTCATGTCTGGCTCATCCACGTTTCTTAGCTGAGGGAACCAGTGTTGTCCGAAGACATTTCCGCGGTCATTATGGCCAGCATGACTATACGCTGAGGCCCACAGAATGCTGTTATTTTCCCACCAAAGTGGTACCTATTTATCTACTCACATTTGCATGCTTTTGAAATGCTGGGGGAGGGGGGAGGCAGGAGCAAGTCACAGGAACTCTCCCCACTGCACAGCACTCTAGTCTCAAACCCAGACTGTCAACTTTCCAGCTGACAAGTTAACTGCTGAGTCATCAGACACCCAATGGAATATAGCTGTCTCTAAACGATAAATCAAAGCTCGGCCGAAATTGACACTTCTTTCACTGGGTTTATCAGAAATGTGAATTAAAAAGAAAAAGGACAAACTTGGATGCTATTTGCACTTTGAACTGTCTTATTTCCTGAACATACAGAAGCACCCCCACGATAGCTCCTTATTAATATAAAGGAAATATAATGTTCAGTAGAATTCTGCCATTATCGAAAAATGGAGTTCCTCATATAGATCTATTGTAATATACTATGTATGTGGGGAGGGGAGTATCCTTTTTGTACGTTTGGGGGGTGTAGGTTTGAGTTGAGAGAAAAAGATTTTTTTTTCTTTTTGTGTGTGTGTATCACAGCAATATGTTTTTTCAAAAAAGGAAAAGAAAAAAGTACAGAAATGTATTACCAGCGTTATAGCAAACATTTTAAAATATAGCATTACATCTTGATCACACATAGTAATAATGATCAGTCTTTCTCTTTCATCAATAGCCAGTTTGAAGGAAAAACCTGAAATCAAAGTAATATATATCACAGACTCCATAAAAGGTAAAATAATCTTCTTGCTGTATTTCTTGCTTGATAAATTCCAGATTTCGGATACATGATTCAAAATGCTGTTCACATCTGGAAACTTTATTACTTTTCACAAGACATATTTCAAAAAATCGATGGCTATTAAGCCAAAACAGAACCCCGGTAAGAAAAGTGTACTCTTTTCATTTTACACGTTAAGCATAAAGTATGATAACCAACCCTTTAAAAAATATCTCATCTGGCCTAAAAAACATAAACATTTTGCTGAATTAATCGGAATATCATATGACAAATATTTAATATTTTTAAGATTCTTAATTATTAAGGTTCTACATTTAGGCAAGAAAAACCAAATGTACAGGTATAGTATAGGGGGTACCTTGCTCAATAGTAGTAACTGTGAGAGGATCTTGGAGTCCTAATGGACAATCACTTAAATATGAACCAGCAGTGTGCTGCAGCTGCCAAAAAGGCCAACACAGTGCTAGGCTGCATTAACAGAGGGATAGAATCAAGATCACGTGAAGTATTAATACTACTTTACAATGCCTTGGTAAGGCCACACTTAATAATAAAGTTGGAAGGGACCTTGGAGGTCATCGAGTCCAACCCCCTGCTCAGGCAGGAAACCCTACACCATTTTGGACAAATGGCTGTCCAGTTTCTTCTTAAAAACTTCCAGTGTTGGAGCATTCACCGCTTCTGGAGGCAGGTTGTTCCATTGGCTAATTGTTCTAACTGTCAGGAAGTTTCTCCTTAGTTCTAGGTTGCTTCTCTCCTTGATTAGTTTCCATCCGTTGCTTCTTGTCCTGCCTTCAGGAGCTTTGGAGAATAGCTTGACTCCCTCTTCTTTGTGGCAGCCCCTGAGATATTGGAACACTGCTATCATGTCCCCCCTCGTCCTTCTCTTCGTTAAACTAGACATACCCAATTCCAGCAACTGTTCCTTATATGTTTTAGCCTCCAGTCCCCTAATCATCTTTGTTGCTCTTCTCTGTACTCTTTCTAGAGTCTCAGCATCTTTTTTACATCGTGGTGACCAAAACTGGATGCAGTATTCCAAGTGTGGCCTTGCCAAGGCATTGTAAAGTGGTATTAATACTTCACGTGATCTTGATTCTATCCCTCTGTTAATGCAGCCTAGCACTGTGTTGGCTTTTTTGGCAGCTGCAGCACACTGCTGGCTCATATTTAAGTGATTGTCCACTAGGACAGGGCTTTTCAACTTGTGGTACATTAATGAGTGGCAGGTGGTACGCAGCCCAGCCTAACCAAGTGTAGTGGGGAAGGGAAAGAGCCAGCACAGGCAAAGACTTATAGTGAGAGAGTCCTCTGGAGCTGCAGATTTTACTTATGAATGGAGCCATTTGGGGAGGCTGCCTTAACCGGCAGCCAGTACTTACATTTTTTTTTCTTCCTTAAGTGCCAGCTGGGCTCCTACTTGTTCGTTCTAGCCAGTAGCTAATTCTTAAAGGGGAAGTGCCTGTTTTAAGCTAGTTCACTTCATCAGCTTGTCTTTCTTCTGTCTCTGGAGGCCATTTCCTTGTTGATCACTATATGGGAAGAGGGAAAATTTGGGGGGGGGGGGAGGTTTCAAATTCTTCCTTCAAGGAATTGGAATGGAAAAGGGAGGCATGGAGTGGAGGGAGGTAGTGAAGTCCCTCCTTAGCAGTTGCCACCTAGCACTCTGCCATTGACTTTGCTTGTCAAAGGTTGCAGAAGGATCTCATGACCCTTGGACACTGTGACCATCTAATATGATCAGGTTGCCAAGTATCCAAATATAATCCATTACCCGGTTCTGCATGGTCATAATGTGAAAAATGGTCATAAGTCATTTCAGTGCAATTGCAACTTTGAACAGGTTTTTTTTTGTCACCAAGTTTTTGACACCTTGCTAGGTGGTACTCGAATATTGCCATATCCTAAAAGTGGTACAATCAGTAAAAAGGTTGAAAAGCCCTGCACTAGGACTCCGAGATCCCTCTCACAGTTACTACTATTGAGCAAGGTACCCCCTATACTACACCTGTACATTTGGTTTTTCTTGCCTAAATGTAGAGCCTTACTTTTTTTACCATTTAATTTCATTTTGTTAGATAGCACCCAGTGTTTGGTCACCACGATGTAAAAAAGATGTTGAGACTCTAGAAAGAGTACAGAGAAGAGCAACAAAGATGATCAGGAGACTGGAGGCTAAAGCATATCAGGAACGGTTGCTGGAATTGGGTATGTCTAGTTTAATGAAGAGAAGGACGAGGGGGGACATGATAGCAGTGTTCCAATATCTCAGGGGCTCCACAAAGAAGAGGGAGTCACGCTATTCTCCAAAGAGCGCCTGAAGGCGGAGGACAAGAAGCAACGGATGGAAACTAATCAAGGAGAGAAGCAACCTAGAACTAAGGAGAAACTTCCTGACAGTTAGAACAATTAACCAGTGGAACAACCTGCCTCCAGAAGCAGTGAATGCTCCAACACTGGAAATTTTTAAGAAGAGACTGGACAGCCATTTGTCCGAAATGGTATAGGGTTTCCTGCCTGAGCATGGGGTTGGATTCGATGACCTCCAAGGTCCCTTCCAACTTTATTATTATTATTATTATTATTATTATTATTATTATTATTATTATTATTATTATTATTATTATTATTATTATTATTATTATTATTATTATTATTATTATTATTATTATTTATCAGCATACAGTATTCTACATCTTTTTTTCCCAAACTGTAAAGTATAGTAAAATATCCTTTACTTGTCTATAAAAATGTAGGCTCAAAATAGTGCAAAATGCATTTCTGTACTGGAAACTATTTTAAAATATTATTAATGTATCTGGAACTAAATCAGAATAGGTTTTAGTTGAATGCACTGTTTTTCTGAATTGTTAGGTCATCCAATGGTGGCAGGGGAATAAATCCATGCGGGCTATACAGGTAATCCTCAACTTACGGCCATAATTGAGCCCAAAATTTATGTTGCTAAGTGAGACATTTGTTAAGTGAGTTTTGCCCCATTTTACGACCTTTCTTGCCACAGTCGTTAAATGAATCACTGCAGTTATTAAATTAGTAGCACGGTTGTTAAGTGGCTTCCACATTGACTTTGCTTGTCAGAGGTTTTCAAAAGCTGATCACATGACCCCAGGACACAGCAACTGTCATAAATATGAATCAGTTGCCAAGCATCCACATTTTAATCATGTGACCATGGGGATGCTGCAACGGTCATAACTGCGAAAAACAGTCATAAGTCAACATTTTTTCAGTGCCGTTGTAACTTTGAGTGGTCACTAAAGAAACTGTTGTAAGTTGAGGACTAGCTGTATATGCCTTATCCTACCCAAGCAGGTCACCTTCTAGGGCCAGCTTTTCCTGTTTTCATAGATTTCACAGTGTTAACATTTTTTATTTTATTTTTAAAAATTTTCTGTGCTGCCCATTCTCCCCTTTAAGGTGACTCTGGCAGGCATATAAATGTAATAAATAAATAAAATCTTCAAGTTTTACTGAAGAAATAAAAGTGCTGCTAAGTACATAGAAGCAGTCCTCTAGCCACCACAATTGGGACCAGCAAATTGGTCATTAAGTGAAACCATGACTGTGCTTATGATTTTACTTTGGTTTCCCTTTGTTTTATAGAACTGCAAAGGTTGTAAATGCCTGGATTGGTTGTGAAGTTACTTTGTCATCACCATCATAACTGTGAATAATCACTAATGAGGGCTACCTGTAATCTGGTCACATATGATCTTTGGAAGAGCTGGAATAATTCAAAATTAATTTCTTCACTAACTTTTGACTCAGTATTTATAAAGTTGGGTGTAAATTTAAAATATTTTTTTCTTTTCTACTTTCTGTATTATATAGCTTTCTTGTAGATAGCATTTTAAAAAAATAATTTAGTGTAAACGTAATATGTCCTGTACTCAACTATTATTATTTGTAAGGTTAAAACAAACATAAATACACTATAGTGCAACTTTAATATCCATCAATTGATAAGCATCTGTGTTGTTTTTACTGCAATTAGGTAAATTGTTCAGGGTTCACAGAATAAGGATCATAAAAAATAGAACAGAGTAAAATAAAAACTGGGAAAGGTGAAAGGCCATGAAAATAATCCTATTGGTTTGTATGAACCAATTACGTCAACAGGCTTTCAGTGATGACTCAAGAAATGATTCATAAATCAGCAACTGCTTTCATACATTATTCTATTTGTGTGGCTTGGATTAGTGTGATCTGTGAAAGCAGCCATTGTACTTGTAAACAAGGATTTGCAACTTAAAATGCTGAGTACAGCCATAATGATTGATAAACAACCATGGTTAAACTAATATGACTCAACATAGAAATGAATACTTTTACTGCTTCAACCCATGCAGTTATCACTTGGTTGTTCGTGTAGAACAGTGGTCCCCAATCTTTGGGCTTGGTGACCCAGGTTGGGGGGGGGAAGAGGGGATCTTGGCCCCACCTGCAGGTCAACTTGACAAGCAGTGGGCTGGTACACACACACATGCACACGCAACTCATGTTCCAAATAGGCCACAGCCCAGTAGTGGGCCGCAACCCTGGAGTTGGGGACCTCTGGTGTAGAACAAATCATCAAATGTCACAAAAAAGTTACAAATTAACCCAGGAACATGTTCATTTTGCAATAGCATTTTATCCTGCTGCTGGACACATTAATCAATAACCTCTAGCAAATGATGGAAACTGGTATTCTTACAATATCTTATCTTACAATGTTATCCGAATCCCTTGGCAATCCCTTTTTATTTACTGTATTTGAAAACATCCTCACACTTGTCTAAGCCATGTTGTTTCAATAGATCCTTCACTAAGCTGGGTATTTATAACTTCCCATATGATTATGCTTTCTTTCATTTAGATGGTCTAATTGCTCTTCAGTCAGCTGGGTATTTACTCTCTCAGCTGATTAGCTTTTCAATCAACTTCACTGTCAACCTCAATTTCTACAGCAAACATAAACATTGACATTTAGTGGCCTCAGTAATGAAAACCCTGGAGGAAACCTATTATCAATTATTCAGTGCGATTAATATTTACTTGTACTCACCCTAAAGGGAAGTGAGGAAATTAACAGAAAGGAAAATATACAAAATAAAGGAACGAAGCAAAAAATATATATGAGAGCTAACAGTCCTATTTAAAGGGCAATTGTGCAACAGAACTGATAAAGTAAGTTTTTTTAAAGCATTAATCTTGCACAATGTCAACTCGTGATTTAATTTTATCTTTATTACAATAAAGAAAATCACTATCTCCAGTAAACAGATTAAAAAGGTTCAGAGCAGGAAGGATAAAGAAAAGTTAAGATTTACATGTAACATGTAACAAAAATTTAAACTCTGACAAGGAAGACAACTCTGAATTCTTAAAAGCAGTACTGTCAAGTTGATACTCAGAAGGAAAGCTTTCCAAAATCAAGG
>JALGBA010000358.1:0-24109 GCA_023970755.1 Azemiops feae
GTTTTCCTCTAGGTGTTCGCTGATTCGTTGTTTGAATTATCTTTTCCAGAATCTTCCAGGTATTGAGGTCAGGCTGATAGGTCTGTAATTTCCTGGGTCCATTTTTTTTCCTTTTTTGAAGATGGGAACTACATCAGACTCTTGCCAGTCCTCCGTAATTCCCCAGTGCTCCAGGATCTTTGAAAAATATGAGTTCGAATGGGTTTCTGAGAATCACATCTGCCAGTTCCTTGAGAACCCTGGGGTGTAATCCTCTGGGCCTGGTTATTTGAACTCGTCTAGGCTGGACAGGTGCTCACTTACCGTTTTCTTGCCTATCTTAACTTGCATTTCTATTCTGTTTTTTATGGCACTATTTTTGGTAGGTTGGTCTGTTTTTTCCCTTTGTGTAAAGACAGATGCAAAAATGAGTTAAATAGTTCTGCTTTCTCCCTGTTGCTTGTCACCTTTTTGCCACTTTCACCCACTAGTGGACCAATCATTTCCTTCACTTTTTTCTTGTTTTTTACATGTTGAAAGAAGCTTTTTTTGTTATTTTTGACTTTGGTCGCAAGCCTTAGTTCATTATGAGCCTTAGCTTTCCTCACTTCATCTTTGCAGGCTCGGGCTATTTGCTGATATTCTGTCTTTGTTATGTGCCCCTCTTTCCACTTTCTATATTTGTCCCTTTTATCTTTCAATTTATCAGAGAGTTCTTTATGCAGCCATGCTGGTTTCTTTTGAGAGCTGTAATTTTTCCTCTTTGTTGGTATTGTGCTAGACTGGGCTTTTATTATCTCACTTTTCAAAATTTCCCAAGCTTCTTGAGTTGTTTTCCCCTTGAGGATTCTCATCCATGGAATCCTTCCCAAACCCTCTCTCAGTTTATTGAAATTAGCTCTCTTAAAGTCCAAGACTCTAGTTTGACTGTGTTCTATTGCTTGTGTTTCCATAATGTTGAATTCCAATATTGCATGATCACTTCCTCCCAAGGTTCCTGTGGCTTCAACACCTTCTATCATTTCATCCCTGTTAGTGAGAATTAGATCCAAAATGGCTAATCCCCTAGTTCCCTTCTCTACTTTTTGGGAGACAAAGTTGTCTGCTAGGTTTGCAAGGAATCTGTTTGATCTTCCACTTGGTGCAGAGTTTGTCTCCCAGTTGATGTCAGGGTAGTTAAAGTCCCTCATTACTATTGTGATGTGCTTCCTACATACCTTAGTTAGCTGACTAGCAAAAAGTTCATCTATTTCCTCTGTTTGGTTGGGTGGCCTGTAGTATACACCTATGGCAATGTCATTTTCCCCCCCTTTTATATTGACCCAAATGCATTCAAGACAGTTTTCATCATTGTTGTGCTCTATTTCTGTAGAGATGTAGTTATTTCTTACATATAGAGCAACTCCACCTCCTCTTTTATTTGGTCTGTTTCTTTTAAATAATTTAAATCCCTCTAGCCTTGTGTTCCATTTGTGGGTTTCATCCCACCATGTTTCCGTAATGGCAACAATATCATATCTGCCCTCATTAGCCTGAATTTCTAATTCACCCTGTTTGCTGTTCATACTCTGTGCATTGGTATATAGACATTTGAGTCCTTTATGACTGACCCTGTGTTTACTTTCTACGTAACCTGTGTGGTGCCTGAGTTCCCCTATTGTCTTACCACCTATTTGGTTAGTGCACTTTGTGTGGCACTTGCTATTAGAAGCTTGATTTTGCTTGACAGCAAGGTTGATATTCTTGTCCACACATACATCTATGTTACATGCACTGATAACCCTATAATTGTTAGATTGCCGGGGACAGGGATGTTCTGTATCAATTAACTCACTGTCCCCGCTGTTTAGTTTAAATATTCCTCCAGAAAATCTGTGAATTTATAGCCGAGTAACTCAGTCCCTATCTTTGATGGATGCAAACCATCTCTTTTGTACATTTTTTCATTAGACCAGCTACAGACATCGTGACTAATATATCCAAAGCCTTCCCCTTTACACCACTCCTTTAGCCACATATTGAATTCTGCTATACGCTGGCCTTTTCCATTTTGCTCCTTATACACTGGTAAAACCTCTGAAAAAGTAAGCCTACAGCCTATTCTGTTAAGTTCCTGCCCCAAGCTCTGGAAATCATTCTGCACAGAGAGTACATCTTTTTGGGACAGATCGTTAGTGCCAAGATGTACAATAGCCTCCACATCACAGTCCTTGCTGGCATTTTTGATTATTTTAGAAATACGCTTCTTGTCCCTACTGGCAGTAGCACCTGGAAGACACCTGACCTCATCTTCATCTTCATCTTATTATTATTATTATCATTATCATCATCATTATCAACAATGATAACAACAGACAAGCACCTGCCACATAACACCCCAGACTTAACAATTGTCGATAAGAAAGACAAAAATTTTGGATAGTGGACGTAGCAATGCTTGGAGACAGCAGAATAGAAGAGAAAGAACTGGAGAAGATAACAAAATACAAAGACCTACAAATAGGAATAGAATGACTGTGGTAAAGGTAATAGGCGTCTTGGGTGCAATCCCCAAAAAACTGGAGCACCACTTGGACACCATTGGCATTGACATATTTGCCATCAGTCAATTGCAAAAGGCGGCCTTATTTGGAACAGCTTTCATTATGTGTAATACCATCAATTCAAACATCCACTTCTGCCTATCCCAGATCCTTGGTAAGGACTCAATAGGTAGACAAAAATGCCAAATCCAGTCTGAACATCTGGCTGACTGTGCAATGATCAATAATAATAATCCCTCTAAGCTTCCTTTTGAGTCTTTATAAATATTTGCTGATTTCATCTCTTCATAGCTTAGGGCTTGATGCAAAGCTACTGGTTCTGCTACTTGTGTTGAAACAGAGAACCAAATGCTATAATGTTCTTCTATAATGTTTTGTTTTGTTCTGTGGTAACTGCATATCCTGCCTTGTTAACAGTCAAAATCTGTTAACAGTCAAAATTTGCATTAGAACTCGGTTCCTCTTTTAACTCCTCCCTTGACTTAGTTCTTGTTAGCATGAAAGAAAAACTGTCCAGATGCTTTGTCATGGGAATCAGGAAAAATTCAACTGGATTGTTAAGGGTAGCTTTGGAAATTGTTATGCTTGGTTTCAGCAAAAGTTGCATATCATAGGATGAAAGGCATGATGCAGAGATGGGTAGGAGATGCCCATGGTTGAGAAGAACTTCATAGGCTGTATGCACAGTGACATTATGCTGCAACAGAATGTCCTTTCCATGGTCAGTAAGTAAATTGTTACTGACAATACATGTAAGCAAGTTGGGTAAGCCTGTGGAACTGAATCTAATCTGTAGGACAGATAGGTTATTAGCCTTTTTGAGCCTCCATGTTGTTTAGATAAAACAATACATCCATAATTCCCTTTTTGGGCAACAAGGAAGTGAAAGCCTTTGTATAATCAATACGTCTCAAAATCGAGAACTTCCTAACTGCCTTCTATTGCTCAAATTCCTGCTGGTGTACAGAGCCCCGGGCAAAAGCATCAGATTTGAAGCTTCATAGAGTGCACAGAGATTTACACTAGAGAGTTGGATTTAGCCATCATTAACAATCTGAATGGTGTTTCTGTGTGCATGCCCCTACTAAATCAGGAATTTCCTCTGTTCCAATGTACCTATCTAACTGGAATCAGTTACAGAGTATTATATATTAGTTGGTGACCACATAGTGTTTAGGATTCATGTGAGTCAGCTGTTGGTGATAAAAGTGCCCCACTGCATCTACTCTAATACGGCAGGCATAATTGCATGGCTAGGATTTGACCAAAAGGATGTGCTGCATGAGGATTATCCATGAGGATCACTCATAGATAGTCAGAGCTTCTTTAACTCAAATGGAACTAGGAAAAGAGGAGAAAACTTCAAGGGAGCCAGCATATTTAATGCAGGTATTCTTTTCTGCAAATGTTTCTCAGCAGTGGGGAAAGGCCCTTACCTTTAAACATCTGCCTTTTATCATTAAACTGACACAAACTAGCAATATCTTCTCTTTTATCTTAGATCAATTATGGTGCCATTAGCCGCATTCCTGATCAAAATCATCATGTTCCTTTTTTCTATCGGATGACCCCAAAACCAGAACCTCCTTACTCTGCAATTGTCAAGCTGCTCCTGCATTTCCAATGGACATGGATCAGCCTCTTTTCTCCGGACAATGAAAGAGGAGAAAACTTTAAAAGAAGCTTGGAAACTGTAGCTGTAAAAAATGGGATTTGCATTGTTCTCTCAGAGGCCATCCCAGCAATAAATGTGGATATACGTACTGGAGACATGTTTGAGGGGGGGGAAAGGAAAATAGTACTCCTTCTTATCAATACTGAAGTAAAAATTATAGTTTGTCAACTGGACTTTCAGGCCATAGTAATACTATTAGCAGTAATACATAATACTGAAAGGATTAATACATTCATTGGAGGGAAAGTGTGGATTGTGACAACTTTGTCATTTTTAAGTATAGAAATATTTTCCTATTCTCTCTTTTTTTTTTTTTTCCATAACAAGTTTTATTAGTTTTTGTTTGTTTTACAGCCAAGTGCTTGTAACACATCGTGGAGATAGGGCACTCCATAGAACACAACAAAAAATACAATCATACATATACAATTTAAACTATTACTTTAAAAGTTCCCTCTTATGGTATACAATTCGAGCATTCCTAAAATATAAATTGTTTCTCACCTCTATCTATTATTCCAATTTCAATTTATGCTTCTCAATCAAATTATATCTCTTATTCTATTTCACATACATATTATGTAAATAAACATGAATTTATATATTTTAAAACTATTGCATTAGACATAGTAATATAATAACATTATAATAATAATAATAGGACAATATATTATTTCTGTCATAAACAAGTAATATAACTATTATATCTTAATATTTCTCAACTATATTCTATTTCATATATTCTATCCAATATTTTCATAGATCAGTCCACATCCCTAAAAGATTCCTCAATTGTTTCAGTTTAATCCATTTAATACCTCACTAATTACCATTCAATTCTTATAAATAAAAATATCAATAATATTTCACCAGTCTCAATCTCAATCTAACTCCTTTAATTATAAATTTTCCAATTTTTCTTATTGCCATTCCAAATCATAATCAAATCCATAATTTAAATCTAGTGTTGACTCATACCAAAGTGACCTTAAAGATCTCAAAAATATTAGTTCAATCAACGTCCAGAAGCCCTTTTTACCCATCAAATAAAATTTTAACTCTTATTTTTAAATCTAATTCTAGCTTTCTTTTTGTGCCAGGTAGGTTTCCACAAACAGGGCCTCTAAATCCTCCCATCTTAGTAACTGGCTAAAGGCCTTTTCCCACCATTGAGTCCAATCATATTCTTTTTCTCTTTTATCCAGTGTTGTCTGTACTGTCATGTTGTCAACGTTTTTTGTGCCTCGTATTTGGAAGTCCAATCCTGTTGCTTTTAAAGTTGTAAATGTTTTAGTTGAGTTCTGCCTTTGATCATCAAAGATATCCATCATGTAGGATGTGTCCTCTTCCTCTTCAATAAATTCAGTAGATTCAATAGATTGTAAATGTATTCCATCCATCTCATTAAGTTGTAGATCTGATTGTGTATCATAGTCAATCAAAGGTTGAGCTTCAATTTTTAATTCTGAGTCCTCCTTGAAACTAAGCGATCTAATATGTTCTTTAAGTTCCAGTCTCGCTTCCAAGATTTTTTCTAATATAAGTCCATAATTAATCTGTGAGTAGGATTCCATCTTCTTTTTTTTTTTTTAAAGAAGTTCAGCTTAAAAAATAGATTGCAGCGTTATAAAATATAAAATGCAGACAGAGATATATTTCCAAAGAAAGATAGAGGAAAAAAAACCCAATAATCAAGTCCAGCACAGAGATAAAAACTGGCAGTCAGTTGTTATGTTGTAATCCAGTCTGGGCATCACGGCAAAATCAGGAAGTGGGAGTTCAAATGGAGCAAGTTACATTGTATCAGTCAAAGTTTCTGGGCTTCATGCCAAGTCCCAGGATGCATTGTATCCAAAAGAATCTACATAGGTCCGCCCAGAGAGCAAAAAGTTTTTTAGGCAGTACTGTTCAGGAGGGGGGGGGAGAAAAAAAGAACATCCCACCCCCTCCCTAAGGATTTTCACCTAAACTGAAGATAAACAAGCCAAAAGAGAAAGTCACAATAACCCGGATGCTCGAGTTCCAACTGCTTATGTAGACAAAATAAAATAGTAAAAAAAACAATAATTGTTTTTCCAAAGCCCGTTTTCCCCAGTAATCAAACGCTGCTTTCTCAAAATAGGGAAATAGTTTTTAAAGCTGTTAGCAGGGAAAAAGGTAAATTAAAAAGAGGGAAGGAAAGGTCTCACCCGGATCTTCCACGGTGGTTCTTTTCTTTTCGCTTAGATGTTGCTGTGACTTTCGGCTGGAGCAGCTGAGTGATCGGCCATGTTACTGGCCGATCTTTTCCCCGTCGGCCCAAAGGTGGTTTTCTCGGACCACAGAGGGAGCTGCCGCTCCCTCCGCGATCAACGAGTGCCCTCCTCTACGGTGGTCGCCCCTACAGGGTGACTTTCGACCCTATCCAGGGTCTACCGGCGGGGGAAAACCGGACGGCCAAGAGAACGAGTTCTCTGCACGTCCGCGGGCGCTGCGACCGGAACCGGAAGTCTAAATATTTTCCTATTCTCTTGATCTCCAACAAAAGCATGCTTTGTTTTCCTTCATCACTCAGACAAACAGAAGACAATACTACCATCTTAATTCATATTCCCCTGCTGAGAAACAGTTTGTAAAGAAAGCATTCCAGTGTTCCTATTCAAATCCTGCATTGTCTAAGAAAGTTTGGGAATGGTGCATAGAAAAAGAAAACCAGGTATTACCATCCCAGGATGTGCTTGCAAGAATTCTGACTGAGGATGGCACCAGTATTTCCAGAGCAATCCAAGCGGTGGCCTCAGTCCTCAATGTTATCTCTTCCTCCCACCTGAGTAAGAGGAGGAGGTGGATTGGAGATCATCAGTCACCCCAGATTGTACAGCCATGGCAGGTAAGACCTGTCCTTCGAGGTTCCATTGATGGTTCTCTTTCAACTCCTCCAAATCAAATTGGATGTAGAGATACTCCAAACAGCTGCCCAACATGTAATATTTAAGAGTGAATGAGAGAGAGATTACAGGCATTCTAAACTGAAACTACCTGTGCTGGTTTGAGGTGCTGTAACGACAGAGATACAGTAGTTCTAAAGCGACAAGCAATTTTTCCCACATGTAGATTAGCAATAGCAATAGTACTTAGACTTATATACCACTTTACAGTGCTTTACAGCCCTCTCTAAGCATTTTTACAGAGTCAGTGTATAGCCCACAACAATCCTCATTTTACCGACCTTGGAAAGATGGAAGGCTTAGTCAACCTTGAGCCTATGAGACTTGAACTGCCGAACTGCTTGCAGCTGCTAGTCAGCAGAAGTAACCTGCAGTACTGCATTCTAACCACTGCAGTACCAGTTTAAAACAGTTTCAGGATGCTCCAGCAGTTCCCAGATGAGGTTCAGGTAGGTAGCTAAATCCAGGCCTAGCCTTTTGTCAAGATTAAGTTTACTTACAGGTAAGAACAGTTATTACATTTATATATATGAAAATAAGATTGAGTCTGCAACATAAGCATTTCAATTTTTTTTTAATTCTGCATTAGATTTTGGGGTAACTCTAATTTACCATAGCCCCTCTGGAAGAGAGCAAAATCAGTGTTAAGCATAAACACTATAAGGATGAATTAATTTATTGTTTGCAGCTTTGAATCAGTTTTTGATCCTTGACAACTGCCTCAACTAGTTTCTGCAGTTTTCTTGTCAAGAGTTTAGAAGGCCGAAAAACAGTGGAGAAGGAGCAGATTGGCGCTAAAGAGACTAGTGAGCAATATGTACAACCTAAAGAGGAATCATGTCTACAACTCAACTATGAAACTACACCGAGAGAAATTGTGGAAACTAAGGAACAAATTAACTAAGGAACAAATTAACAATCTATGGAGAAGCTTGATGATCAAAGAATAACTTTAACTGAGATGCCTGAAGCATCAACATCAACAGAGACTGACACTCAGATACAAGTTATTGAAAACTGTGATAATGTGGATAAACAACTAGTAACTATAACATGGAATAAAACGGCTTCTATCATCCAAAGGCTACTAGAAGAAAGGAAAGAGAACTTTGACCAATTTGAAGCGTTGAGGAATACTGACTTTCTAATATTGTAGTTTGATGATGCAGGAATTTTATTATGGAAACCGGTATGGCACAGAAAGAAACCAAGAGTTAGATTTAAAAATGTATTTTAAAGTTTTATTTAATGGGTTTTAAAAGGCTTTTGAGATTTTGACTGATTTAATAACTAACGGAGTACGTGAATTTTGTAAGAGGATATCCTTTGTAATAATACTTTGTCTTAGATATGATAATTACTGGAGAGGTAAACTTTATCTACTGGGTTAAAAAGATTTTTTATAGACATAGATTAATTGATAGAATATATATTTAAATCAGATAGAAACCTATTTGTTGGATTGATATTTTTATTTTAAATAAGAAAATTATTTTGTAATAGAAGAAGAATAAGAGGGATTGGTGACAAGAGAAGAAATGGTATTAATGAAGAAAACATAAGAATGTTACTGCAGAAATAATATACTCATTTTAGATATAATCATTATGTTAAAAAGGGACACCCGAAGTGTTAATAATATGTCTATTTAAGGCTAATTGGAATATGGTAACTGTAAATTAGTAAAGCCTAAAAACAGGACTTGGATTTCTATAATTGAAATGTGATTGATATTTGATAGGATTGTTTGAAGTTTATTTAGAAATGTATTAATTTGAATATGCAAGACTATATGAGGGAATTAGAGAGGGAATATTCAATCAATTAATTTGAGCTATATATCTGTGATTGTTCTTTTGGATGTTTGATATACCCACCTCCACGGTGTTTCCTAAGCACCTTGATGTAACCCTTCCACCCCCATAAAAATCCAATAAAATATATTTAAAAAAAAAAAAGTTTAGAAGTGATTTGCCCTGGCCTGCTTCCTGAGGCTGAGAGAGGGGGAATGGCTGAAGCTCATCCAGCTGACTCCAAGCCTCAGGCCAAATTAGAACTCACTATTAATTGAAAAATGAGAAAAGTAAGGTTGTACATTTAGGCAAGTAAAACCAAATGCATAGGTATAGAATTGGTGGTATCTGGCTCAATAGTAGTAACAGCGAGAGGGATCTTGGAGTCCTAGTAGTTAATCAAATTTGAGCTGCCAAAGAAAGCCAACACAATCTTAGACTGCATTAATAGAGGGAAAAACAATTGCAGGAATTGGGTATGTCTAGTTTAATTAAAAGAAGGAGCAGGGGTGATATAATAGCAGTGTTCCAATATTTAAAGGGCTGCCACAAAGAAGAGGGGGTCAAGCTATTCTCCAAAGCACCTGAAGGCAGGATAAGAAGCAATGGATGGAAACTGATCAAGGAGAGAAGCAACCTAGAACTAAGGGGAAATTTCCTGACAGTTAGAAAAATTAAGTAGTAGAATGACTTACTTTCAGATGTTCTGGGTGCTCCAACACTGGAGATTTTTAAGAAGAGACTGGACAACCATTTGTCTGAAATAGTATATGGTTTCCTGCTGAACAGGGGATTGGACTAGAAGACCTCCAAGGTGCCTTCCACCTCTGTTATTCTGGTTTCTTGCCTGGTGTCTTCACCATTACAACAAACTGACTGATGAAGAAACACTTTATTGATTGCGTTCCTAGCCCAACCAAGTTAACTGTGTCTTTTATTTCTTTGGAGTTCCTCTGCACTTCTGTTCCATCAAAGCCTTTGCGTTTTCTACAGTGGCTCTAAGATAGATTTCTTACTCCTTTTTTTGTTCCCTGCTAGCCTTCCTTCTTCCACAGTTTTTTCTTGTTATTATTCAGATAAAGGGTGATGGGAAGAGAAGGAACACTCCTATTTCCTTTCTTCTCAGCAGGGCTTTGAATTCCTTGAAGCATGTTGTACTTCAGCAAGGTTACGACTCTATGGCTCAGCTTTTTTGCAGGCCAGAAAGTGATTTGACACCTAGCAGGTCTTTTTGTCTTTGCTTCTGAGTTCCATTTATTTATTTAGCATATGCCATTGTTACATTAACCAGGAGACTACAATGTTAATGGAGAGTAGTAGTTGGCTGTCTCTTTACTGGCTCTGTTAGGTACACACTTCCCTAGGTGCCCCACAGGAGGAGAACAAGCTGGTTCTGCACCAGAAAGACAAGCAACTTTTCCTGTGGCAGCATCCAAGGCCTTCCCCCTTCTCTGAAGCTGCCTTACAAATGGGGGTCGCAACCAGGAAGGTTCAGGATTTTAACTGCCCCATGAAGTGCTGGCGTGGCTCCCCACCGAAGTGGTACCTATTTGTCTACTCACATAAAACATGATTTTGAACTGCTAGGTGTACAGAAGCTAAGGCAAGTGCTGGGAGCTCACCTCCTCATGCAGTGCTCGGACTCAAACCGTTGGAGTAAACATTGTCTCTAGCGTCACTAAATCATTGAATCACTCCACCTCTCCTGTGTACCATGATCAGCCTGCATTTCCCCCCCAACATTTTGACTCTATAGCTTCCATGTAATCACTCTCTCTTCACTCTCCAGATCCAACTGCTGATGCTGGCTATACTGTCTGAAGACTGGGGAAAAGCTGAAGTAGGATACTTGCAATCTATTAAGCAATTTACAGTGTGGTTTGCTCTCTTTTAGACAGTAGGAAATAGGCTATGATTTCATAGGAAAACCCTTGGGTCTAACAAAATTCAATTAATTCTTGAAATTTCACTCTTCCATTCCTTCAAAGAAATGGAAGACATATCTGAAGAACTAGTATTCCATGCAGAAGGAGGGAGAGAAACTTCCTATGAAATACTGAATCATTCTTTTTCAGATCAAAGTGACTAACTGAAAAGGTTGAATTATTCAGAGTGCTTCGAATCCAGAATCATAGCCAGAATAAAGCTCAAATGTGTAAACTGCATGTATGTCTTTGCAGCTTCATCAGTTCCTGAGAAACTTTCAGCTTCACAATATTTCCAGGGATGGTGTTTATTTGGATGAAAATGAAATTCCTGTTGCTGATTTTGATATCATGCACTGGACTGTTTTTCCCAACAAGTCAACTGCTGGGGTGAAAGTTGGGAGTGTAGAAAGAGAAGTTCTCTCTGAAGTCAAGGTCTCCATGCATCAGGGTGCCATCCTATGGCCAGCATCATTCCACAAGGTAGCTGTTTCTGCTTAGTTTTTGGTTTCTATTTGGTGTCTTTATGTATTCTGCTCCAACATAATTCATACTGAGAACAATTGAGATAACCTCCAAATAAGAAAATCTATAGCAACTTTATTTCCATAGGTATTATGTATCTTTAGCAGTTTTTCTGTAGCTTAATAACAAACTGGAAACTGTCACATCATCAATTGTGCTGGGGCCCTCCACAGGGTACATTACTGAACTGGAATAGGAAAATATTATTAAAATCCTATAAAACAATCTTATTTTCAATAAAAAAGCTAAAATTTCATAAGGACTAGCCCAATGGATTGTATAAGCAAAGGTTGTTGAGAGTGAGGTAAGGGAAACATGAGCAGTTGAATAAAATCACTTATATGATACAGGGTTCAGCCATAAGAAAAAAAACATAGACACTCTTTCAGCAAAACAGAAAGCCAGATTTTGGAGGCTTCCTGCCAAAGCAAAGAGGGAGGGAAAGATAGAATATATAGCATCCTGCACATACCCAAAAGAGAAATACCGTTTGCAATGGAATGATTTTCCTTCAGAATGGAGAACAAGATAAAGGAAGTTTTCTGGATTGACAATAGAGATATTAGAGAAAGAGAATCATCTTTTATTTGCTATTTCTGCACAGAGTCCCTTTATTTATATATTATTTATATTTTTGCAACCAACCCCATAGTTGTGTGGGCCCTTGTGTCCCTCCCATGCTAGGCTACACGTCCAAGTTTTGACCTCTTGGTAGAAGACCAAGACATTGAGGACTTTCTTCACCTTTGAGGACAAGATGTTCCACAATACAGGGCCAGTAGAAGAAAAAGCCCTCTTCCTAGGCCTTACCAGTCAGAATTCTTTGACTGACAGGTCTGTAGCATGCCTCCCCTGCTTGAATGAGAGGGATAGACTGATGTGATAAAGTGAGGTATGACCTTTTCCATAAAAGTCAGTATTAATTTATGTGTATCTCCAGCAGATAGGGTAACTTCTATGCTACTACTCCTTCGCTGAGTTGGCTCAGTGTGTTCCTTGGCTTCCAGAAATCAGCTCATTGAAGTAAACACCTCTTATGCATATGTTGCCCTGGCTCAGCTCTATTTTTTATGTTTAGATGGTGCCGTCTTCTAGATGTTCAGAAAGTTGTTACTCAGGATATGCCAAGGTCATGAGAGAGGAAGCACCAATTTGCTGCTATGACTGTTCTCTGTGTATGGATTCAACTTTCTCTGTGCGAGAAAGTAGGTGGCTGTTGGGGAAAAAAAAGAAATTGAGGATGCAATCAGAATTCATTCCTGTTTTTCTGGCTACATTTTTAAAGTTATTTTCTTTCTTGCTGGTTATAGACCTAATTAGTAGCATAGGATTTTCATAATTCCATGGAGCAAGAAAAATGAATTTCTTGAAGGGTTACAGAAACTTTTCAAAGATTGGTTACTATCACTCAATTTTGCAATTTTGCTATTAAAATAAATAATGAAAAACTGCTGTAATATCTTGAGTTGCTATCTTCTTACTTGGTTTCAGGAAAGAAGGCAAGTCTTATGCGTATTGATCATGCAATTGGTTTTCAGCCTTTAAATATGGGATGACTGTTTCTAATTAATGTTGAGTCCTATAAATATATCTGAAAGAAATATTGAATTATTCCTTGGTCATGTGCACATCTTTGTGATATGGGTCTCCCTGGTGGACAACTGAATTCCAGCATGGTTCTTATGTAGTCACAGAATGGTTCCAATTAATACCATTTCAGTCCATATATCCAACAATTCTCTTCTACTTGTTGGAACAATCAAATGAGTGAACCTGGTATAACAACCCAAACAGCATCCCTTGTCATCATCAAATATGCATGCTAACATGGCAGAAACCACATCCCAACTGTAATTAAGTTATTTAAAGCCAAAGTTCTAGACTTGTGCCAACCCGATTCTTCAGGTAGAATTTAAACAACAGTGTTGCAATACATTTTCACTGTTCAAACCATACTCAGCTGCATGTTCCATAGCACTTCCTCACTACTTCTCATTTGTTCATTCATCCTCCATTAATATGTTTTCTCACCATCTAACTTAAGCCTTAATCAAGTAAAATCAGAAAGTATTTTCTAATCTCCTCCTCTCCCAATATCCTTTTTTACTTGATTACTTTTAGAAATATATTTTAGGTATTATAGTATAATTTTTTTTCATCTGCATTTGTCATGATCTTACAGCTGCAGAAACAGACACATGCAACAAATATTTTTCAGATTCAGCCCATTGTGAAAAGTGTCCAGATGATCAGCATTCCAATAAGAAGTGAGATCAATGTGTCCCCAAAGTTATAACTTTCCTGTCCTATAAAGAAAACTTGGGTCTCATCCTGGTTCTCTTTGCCTTGGCCTTATCCATAACTACTGCCTTTTTTCTGGGAATCTTCATTAAAAACCGAGAAACTCCCATAGTCAAAGCCAATAACCGGGACCTCACCTACATTCTTCTGATCTCCCTCCTACTTTCCTTCTTGACCTCACTTCTATTCATTGGCTGCCCCAACACAGTGACTTGTCTTCTTCAACAAACCACCTTCAGCATCGTGTTCTCAGTTGCCGTGTCTTCCTTACTGGCCAAGACTATGATGGTGGTGGTGGCATTTCTGGCCACAAAACCAGGCAGCTTGATGAGGAAATGGCTGGGGAAAGGTTTGGCCACCTCCATTGTCTTGTCCTGTTCTGGGGTTCAAGTAGGCATCTGTTTCACATGGCTGAGAATTTCTCCCCCATTCCCAGATTCTGACCTATATTCTCAACCAGGACACATTGTGCTGCAATGCAATGAAGGCTCAGTCATCATGTGGTTGCCGTGCAAATATTCTCCATTCTGGCCTTCAGTCTGGGTTTACTGGGCTGCATCTTTATCCCCAAATGCTTCATTATTATCCTGAGACCTGATATGAACACCAAGGAACATCTAATAATGAAAAACTACAAGGTCTCCTGATTTTAGAAACTGTTTTTGTACAACTTACTGGTGTTATAAAATAATATGCCTTACAGTTAAGCTTTTTAGGTGTTCTAAACAATTTTTATCCATCCATGTGAGATCTGAGTTATAATATATAATTACAGGTAGTTTTTGGAGAATGACCACTTATATATCAACTATTCAAAGATAGGCCAGTATTGAGCAAATGATACTTATGGGTAGCCCTCAAAGTTATGGCTGTCCCAGGGACATGATCATGATTTGAGCACTTGGCAACTGGCTCTCACTTATGTCACATAAATAAATCACATAGTCACCATTTGCAACCTTTGTTGCTGGCTTTGCACAAGCAAATTCAACAGGGAAGCTACCAGGGAAGCTGGCAAGTCCATTCCCACTTTTTAACCATAGAGCTTCTTCATTGACTTTGTAGACATAATTATCATTATTTGGCATTTTAGCAATGTCTCTGAGCTCTATTTAGATCACAGAAGAAGTTAAAACATAATCCTTTGCATATTCTGAAAGCCCAGTGCCCTAGACCTTCTCACCCAGAAGAAGGGGAAGGAAGCCAAGATGGTGAAGACCATTTAAATTGGAGTAAGACACAAATGATGTGGTGCAACCTTCTCAGTGGGTTTTCTGGTAAAAGGAGATCTTTAGACTGTCGATAGCCCTTGAGGCAGTCATTTTGTCAGAATACCTCTCACCTGTTCAGTGAATATATCCACCAATCTGAAAACTTTATCGAAAAATTGTTATAGTTGTTGTTGTTTGAAGCTAAATGTAGCTGTTGTGATGGGAAATCAGACTAGAAGAGATTGCTGTACTTATATAGTACAGAGGCAGTCCAGCTGTGGCTGCAGTGGAAAACTGACATTTTTCCTAGCATAGTCCCTGCTTGAAATCCCAGCCCATGATCATGGTGTCCCAGGAGACAATTCTGAGATTCATTTTTTTTATCCTTTGCTATCAGTTTTTCTCATGTTTCACTTGCTGCAAATTTTAACACTATACTTTTAGAGATAAATATTGACACTATTCCCAGAGCTTCACCAATGAAAAAAAACATGATTGTGATTTTTATAATTACAAGGGATGTAATACTACTGCCATGTTCTTAACTTGTTTCTGTGCAATAACTGGAGAATAGACAAATAGCTGAAGAAACCATGCTGCAGAGAGCTGCCAGTGTGAACATATGTATTTTTATGATGCGCCATGAGGCAAAATTAAAGAGGCTGTTTCAAGACACTGTGTTGAAGTGAGAGCTTTGCTTGCTGTTAAATTAAGAATCCTGTTTTCATGGTAGCTGAACTAAATGCCTCTGGGAAGATCCTAAGTGGGACAAAATAGATGGTTTTGACTGTTCTTTTTTATTCTTTTCCTGCTGTACAATGTTTTTGGAGATGCAGAGAGACACAAATCTGGTTTCAATATGATGAAGTTATGAAATTAACATTTGCATTTTTTTAAAATTTTCTTTTCTAACACTCCCCAGATTATGTTTCCTATGCAAATGCCAGCCCCAATTGCTCTCCTTCTCATTTCTGCTACCTCAACGATCAGGGACTCGAATATATCACCTTCTATCTCTACTCTATATTACCCCCTGAGAAGCCTGAGAAACACACACAATTTTTTGTTACTCTATGCACTGCATTTTTTTCCTTTTCATTTTATAGTTTGATTGAACTTTTGCTTTTTCTTCTTTGACATCAATCTGTCAACTAACTTTTACCCATAAACCACTAGGTGACTGATTAGTGCTGCTGAATATTTTGTCTGGGGAGCTCTGTGGGAGCTGTGCTCTACTTTCAGAATATTTCTGAGGTGAGACATTAAGAATTCTGGGCTCCAAGAAGCAACCCAAGTGACCATTTGAAAGGAATATCTTGACAGCAGGCTATAGAAGTACAGTAGATGAGACCTTTCACGTATACTTCCAATGACATGATTGGAGCCAGCAACAGGGTAGACAATTTCAGAGCTTCATATTTTTTAAGTTCTCCAATCGAGTGGTCAACTAACCTTTTTAAAAAGAAAAACTGGATCTGGAAATTGGGGTTCTGATCCACATCAAAATTAGAGGAATGAGGGAAAAGAACTAGATAGGATGGATGGTCCTACAGGATACCAGCAAAACCAACTGAATCTATCAGTGGATTACATGGAACAAATCATTTAATGTTACCTCCCCACTTCCATCAATTCTTCCTACTTTGCAACATGCAATTTCTAGACGTGAGATAAGAGGAAAAACACCACTTCCAAAACTGTTTAAAGCTTAGACTATCTGAGTGATCGATGGAAATGCAATAGCAGTTGTGGGCATGTGGACATCTCCTCTAGGAATAGCTAGAGGGAAACACAAAGGACCTGTATGAATGCAGCCAATGAATAGTCCCTTAAATCATCCTTGGGCTAGCTGTATATCAGGAAGACACCGATATAAAACTTCTCCCCTGCCTTGAGGCCTTGGCTGGTATCAAACTCTACACCAGCTGGACACATCTCCGAGGGAAGAATACCCCATTCTGGGTCAGGCAGATTTTGGTGATGTACATCAGTCAGCTTGTTTCTCTCCAGTAAGGTAACAAATGAGAAGGAGCCTTGTTGTTGAATGATCTGGCATTCATCAGCAGAAGCTGAAGGCTTAGACTTCCCAAGGATTTGCTGTATTCAGGCAGATCCAAAGCTTTGTTCAAGCTTTGGAAAAGTTTTTTTCTGATTCCTTTTTACAGCAGAGTGGCACCGAATTTTACACTGAAACAGAAGAATATGCACTACATCTTTATTAGGGGTATAGATTTACGATGCCAAATTGCTTGCTGTAATTCTAGGAAACCCAATAATGAGTTCTTAAATCTTCTACAAATTAGGAGTGAGGCCAAATTATGAAAGACTAAGGGTTTTTTTTGGTTCTTCATGCAAAAACAACCTGTCATATGCCTTTATTTATTTATTTATTAAATTTGTATACCACCCATCTCACTATCAAGATGTTCTAGGCAATTTACGATGCTATAAATAACAGAATGCACACATAAAACAGAACAAAACGAAACAAATTAAGAATGATGTCCAGTGAAAACATTCATTGGGCTTTGAAAGTTAAAAGATTAAAATGAATTGTGAAGTAGATAAAAGAACCCATGCATATTTGAGTGAGGTGTGATCTTCTACTAATCTACTAGCCACCTCCAAAATGGGACACCCATTGAGGCCCCAAGCCAGTTGGCAGAGCCGAAGTTTCAGACTCTTTCTAGAAGGCCAAGAGGGTGGAGGCAAAGATCTCCTCAAAGGATATGATATTCTAAGGGATGGGAACCATGGCAGAAAAGGAACTTGTCCTGGACCCTCCAGCCATAATTCTTAGGTCATATGTACAATATTGAAATCAGGAGGCTGTGAGTTTGATTCTAGGTAGCGGCAGATATTTCTCTCTCTGGACACAAAGAGGAAATATGTCCTGTGAATAACACATAGGCATCAGGAAGGGTATCCAGCCAGTAAATGCTCAGCTCTATTCAGTTGCCCCAACTCCACCCCAATGCAAGGGATGACAGGGTCATCAGTAACAGGCCATTTTTCAGATCAATGCACTAAAGGAAAAAACAATACAAATTTAGCAAAATGCAAATTAAAATCCAAAGCATTATAACATCGTCCAGGACATTTCTCTCAGATCTTAGGTCTAATGAAGAAGACTTTTAACAGGGGCCTTTGATGGGTTATTCAATGGACCATGATCTGGAGATATCTGGAATATGTCACCTTCATGAGAAAAATGGGTTCATGCACACCAGACAGAATAAGAAGGAATTATCATCTCCCCATTGGCTAGTAAAAAAAAGTTCAGTTGTTTTAGCAAATCACAGTGTTTAGAATCTCAAAAATAAGTTTCTAGTGTAAAAGGCCATCAAACATCCTTGAATTGTTGCTTCCTGACTCTTAAACTGGAATTACTCTTGCCTGGGTGGTGTTCTGCCTGTTCTCAAAATTATTACCTAATAGAAGAAAAGAAAGATTTTAATTACTATAAGCCAGGAGACTACCTGATCACTGCAATAACATCAATAATATTTTCACATCTTTACCCATATGATTTTTCCAAGCCTCCACCCTATATATTGGAAGAGTAATTATGAGCATGTACAGATTTCTCTCTCTCTCTCTCTCTCTCTCTCTCTCTCTCTCTCTCTCTCTCTCTCTCTCTCTCTGTGTGTGTAATTTTACCCACTTCAATATCATTTTATAGGAATGATGTCTTTTTATCAATTCCTTAACTTGAGAAAGGCAGGTCATTATTGCTTCTTCCAATGTGCTTTAGGGAAAAACCTCCTAAGACACATGAAAGCTGAGCATGAGAATTTCTTCTACAAGGATCAGTCTCCAATCAGGACATGATTACTCTTGCCTGGGTGGTGTTCCGCCTGTTCTCAAAATTATTACCTTGCTACTGCAGAGTAGTAAGGGAACTCTTGATCTTACTTCTCACCATCTCCTCTCCTTATCTAGTTTGCACTCAATCCTTCCCTGCTCTCTTTCCAAACTTTCGTTCCACCCAATGCCTTTTACCTATTTTGCAACATTTTGTGCCTTCCTCTTTACATTTGGTTTAAATAAAAGGAATACCTTAAAAAAAAACCAAATATAGACATGGACCTTAAGTGAGAAGCTAATGATTTAGCTATGGAATATCAAATCAGATATTTTTGAATATAAGGCAGTAACTCCAAAGAGATATACATTCTGCTCAGAGGGAATTTACAAGTACTTGTATCCAGACTTTAGTCTTCTCCTGGATCGTATAATGGGAAGAATTATATATATTAAGACAACATGCATGCACACTTGGTAACACTCTTATTTTAGTATTCTGGGGAACTGTGAAGACCTGACTATTCCCCTAAGAGTGGGCTAGGATGGGATGGTTATGATGTGAGGATGTCTGGTCTGGAATCTGGGGGGAAGAGAATGGAATGGAATGGGGAAGGAAATGGAAAGTATGGAAACTAATCAAAGAGAGATACATCCTAGAAGTAAGGAGAAATTTCCTGACAGTGAGAAAAATTAATCAGCGGAATGGCTTGCCTTCAAAAGTTGTGAGTGCTCCATCACTGGAGGCTTTTAAGAAGAGATTGGACAGCCACTTATTTGAAACAGTATAGGATCTCTTGCTTGAGCAGGGGGTTGGACTAGAAGATCTCCAAGGTCCCTTCCAATTCTCATATTCTATGTTCTATGAATGTCTAACTATGTTTTATAGATGGTTGTGAGCCTTCTAAAGTTATTGTATAGATAGGTGGTAATATATGTCCTGTAAATAAACAAGTAAATAAAATAAATAAATGTTTGGTTTTGGAAAAGTTCATTCTAAGCAAGAGTTACGGTACTCAGAAACTTATCCATCTCTTTTACTAGTTTTCTCCTTTCTCTTTTGCTAGTTTTCCTAATTATGTTATTGACGCTATAAGAGTTCTTTTCCTCATTTTTATCACCAAATCATAATTGGAGACTTGTTTATTTCTAAATTTTATACTACTATTCCAGTATTGATGCAAAATATAGATGTCATTAGGAAAATGGCAAGATATTGTACAAACTGTTCCTAATAGGAATTGATGCCAATAGATGACAATTTGGTTTCCTGTCCATTTAAAAAATATCAGTTCCGCATTTGCACCAAATGGTTTAATATTAGATATATATCAAAGGTTATAACTTAATTAGCAACATGTAGTATGAATAGAATATTTAGAAAGATTTCTTTCAATATTGATAGATGTGAGCCATCATAACCTATCTTGTGGAGAAAGGTGAATGCTATCAAAATAAATATAAATATTTGAAGATTAATTCATTTTTTTATGGAGTAGTTTGGTTTGTAAAATATTTTTCCAAAAACTGCAATTACCAATTAATGAAGGACGATTTAGTTTCTGAATGTGGAACTATAACCTTATTGTTACTTATTGTCAAATGTTAAATATTGGAAGCCAATAATTGATATTAATTTTCTAATTTGGAATATACATAATGTATATATGAGCAGAATAAAAAAAAATAGAGGTTCCTATGTTGTCTAGATATAGGGTTTTAACACCTATAGTAAGAGCATTAGTGGACTTCAAATGACAACATATACAACAAAAAATAATTATTAGAATTTATTGGACTCCATTATGTTTTTATAGAAAAAGACTATCGAAATGTGCAATGTTTTGTTGGAGAAGCAATAAGGATAATATTTCTTTGAAATACTTGTTTCTAAATGTCCTATACTTACCAAGATTTGAGAGAAAGTAGTGGATAAATATGATTGTGTGACAGAAGCTAAAAAAAATCGTAAGATAATACTCTTTTCAACTACCTACCATGTACATGAAATTTTGTAATTGGACAATGTAAATGGATTCTCCCTGCTATTACTATAAACAAAAGAATAATATTGTAGCATTGCAAGGATAAATGTATTTCCCCTTTCATTCAAAGGATTGAGGACCGTATTGCATGTCACCTATGAGTGGGTCACCTATAGATGTAGACTTTTTAGGGATAAATATAAAGAAATACGAGACTCATTAATACAAAACATGCTAGGTTAAAAGAAAGGAAAACATGATAGTTATGGAAATGTACTATATACAGTATATACAATATATGGACTTGAATAAGAATTGTATTAAAAAACTATATATTAAATTATAATGATTTGCTTCTAAAATTGTATATATATGTTTTGTTCTCCTTTTCACTTTTTTTAATAAAGCACTTATGTTTTTTCTTTGTTGATATATATATATATATATCTTTGTTTTTTTTAATTTTTATTGTCACTACTTTAAATATATATATATATATTTACAAAGATACAATTTATTTGGATAAAAGTTGATTTCCTTTTTCTAACTTTGATATCATGCACTGGAGAATGTTTCCCAATAAGTCTGTTGTTGGTGGGAAAGTTGGGAGTATAGAAAGAGAAACGTCCTCTGAAGTCAATGTCTCCAACAATCAGAATGCCATTGTGTGGCCAACATCATTTAACAAGGTAGCTGATACTGCTTGCGTTTGGATTTTTCTGTTACCTCCCCATATGCAAACTTTTCTGTTCCAAAATAATTCTTATTGAAGACAATCAAGATAACTTTCAAATAAGGAAACATAAGACCCCATTAATTCATTAGATACCATGATTTTTTAGCGCTTTCAGTAATTTATCACCAACTGGCGGTAATCTTCTTTAAAGATATTCAAAACAATCTTTTTCCATGTGGGTTCTGAATTATAATGTGTAACTACAAGTAGTCCTCCGTTAGCAACCATATGTACAGCGACTGTTCAAATTTGGAATGGTGTTGAACAAGTGGTACTTATGACTGGTTCTCAAAGTCAACAGTCCCAAACCTTTCCAGCTTGATGGCCTGGCCTGGCACAGGGAGGGGCATGTGAGTGGCAGCTGCACATGTGCAGGCACAGCTCTATTTGTGTGAGTGGCACACATGAGGGCCCTTCACTCACACAAATGGAGCTTAGCACATGAGTGGAGAATGCTTGTGCTTGCGCACAAAGCTCCACTTGTACAAGGAAAGGGCTCTTGAGCAGAGGGTGCTTGTGCTCGCATGCGAAGTTCCATTCACATAAGCACAAACACCCTCCACCTGTGGGAGTGGAGCTTCAAGTGCTTGCGCTTGCCTATCTCTTCTGTGGCCCAGTTTTGAACAGTCAATGGCCCGGTAGTGGGCATTCCAGCAAGCCCACAGTGACATGATTGCAATCTGGTTGCTAGGCAAGTAGTTCTCCCTTACAATGGTTGCAACATCCTGCAGTCCCACGATAACCATTAGCAAACTTCCCTGCTGGCTTTCCATAAGCAAAGTCAATAGGGCAGATGGCAGGGAAGATTGCAAGTTAGTCTCACAGCATTTTCCCCCAGGCAGCTTCACTTCACAGATCTTGCTCTTCATAGTTTGCACTTGGGATGCAGCATCCCATTACTTGCCCAGTTGCACTTGTGCCTCAAAGCAGTATTTCTTCTCCAGCTCACATGCACTCGTGTTGTGCCATAACAACCTGTCCTCAATCTGCTTGCACTCATGCTTCACTTCACCACTTTGTCTTCAACTGGCACAGTATCCCCACCCCACCTTACTCCATAGCATTCACCCACTCACCTGCCTGCTTACAAGCCACCCAGGACTTTTGAGTTCCTGCCAGCTTCTCCATTGACTTTGTTTGAGGGAAGGTTGCAGGAAGTTGCAAGTTGCTGTAATTTGAGTTCTTTCCTTAATGACTCACAATTCTCACTTAATAACAGTAATGAGTACTGTTAAGATTGCCATCACTAAGCAATGTAAACACAGAACATCATACTTGATGATCACATCACTTAGAGACAATTGGCTCAATTACTGTTGTTAAACAAGAACTGCTTATAGTGAGACTGAGGAAGTAACCTTCAGAAGTCATCTTCTTTGAAACAATTGCATTAAAAGCACATGGCGAACTTATATAAGTTGTTTGAAAGCAATGCAGATAAACTGTCATTGGGAAATTTTAATAATCTAGTTTTTAGATGAGTTGAACATCTGTTGTTAATGATGATGAGTGTTTTTGTTGGTGTCTCCTTATGAATAGGGCATTCTTTCTTCTCATTCAATGTCCATATCTTAAATGATAGTCTTGGTCTTCTTTTGAACTTTAAATCTATGAAAATATTGGAAGCACTCGGTGTTGGGTTGTGGGCATAACCACTGAACTATTGAAGACAGAGCAGCACAGAACAGAGTCTGGATGATTTGGTACTAACCTGTGTGACTAGATGTCTGTAGTAGAGGAATAGCTTAGATTTCGGGGCTGCTACAAACCTTCTCACATGGAAGAGAGGCCATTTTGTTTCCCTCATATGGTAGTAGCAATTCAAGATTTAATTGTTTGTTCCTGTAGCCCATTTTTTGCATTTTGGCTTTGTTGGTTTTTTCAGTTTTTATCTAGCAAGTTGGAAGATTATAAATCCTCATCATTCTGCCTTGATGTAGATGAGGATTTTGTTAGGAGTTCTTCCTAAATTCAAGTGAGATTCAAGATTCTCTGGGTGGTAATATAATAATTAGGGAATGTGTTATATTTGCAGTTGCATGTGTTAGCTGGTAATGGTCCAAGACAGAGGAGTATATAAGTACTTCACTTTCAAGAAATGGTTGGAGACCAAGAGAAAAACTAGATCAAATATGCCCCTAAAACGTCTGGTCCAGACATGCCTTCCAATATGATGAGATGAAATGTTAACTAAGAAGTACACAAGCTTGATTATTTGTCTGAAACAATCCTGAGATGATGATGATGATTTATGATGATGATGATGATGATACTCATATAGTATGTTGTTTCATTAGCCAGAAGACTACAATGAAATTGCAAAGTAGTAGTTTGGCTGCCTGTTTACCAGCTCTGACAGAAAATGACTTGAAAAGTTTACAATATAAATTCTGGATCTAAAAACTGAAAAGCAGCGTTGATGACATCTAGCGGTGAATTATGGCACTACAACTTATCTATGGCTAAAAATAACCTGGCTTGAATTCCAGAATTAGATAAGACTTTGGCTGGCCTTGGAAGCTTTTACCACTGAGAATTTCAGCTGAGAAAAAAGGAACAGGCTTGGGGGCTGCTTATCTGGGTGGTAAATATTCTAAATTTGGCCTGTCTGAATTTTGAACATAAATACTGACTTTCAGAACTGTATTGTGGAATTATTTTCTTGTAGAAGACACATATGGAATACTTTGGATTATAAATCTTGT
>JALGBA010000359.1:0-22388 GCA_023970755.1 Azemiops feae
GCTTAGCTGACGAACAACACCTAAAAACCGAACTACACACTCTCACTAATGTACTAACATCCAACGGATTCCAAAGAAATAAGATTACCAACTTAATCCAAAATCCCCCCACCAAAATCCAAGACATAGAACAAGAAAACGGCAAAGCCTTCCTCCCATACATAAAAGGCACCACAGACAAAATCAGCAAGATCCTCCACAAACACAACATCAAGACAGCATTCTGCACAAACCGAAAAATATCTACCATCCTAAGAAACCCCAAAGACAAAATTGAGTTAGAAAATCAAGGAGTATATGAAATCCCATGCACCGCCTGCCCCACCACATACATCGGACAAACCAACAGAAGAATAAGCGCACGCATTGAAGAACACAAGAACTCAGTCAGAAAAGAGGAACCAACTTCCTCCCTGGTCCAACACCTCAAAGCCACAGGACATAAAATTGACTTTAAAAATACCAGAACAAGATCAATGAGAAACAAGATCAATTTTTTCAGCAACTATATGATAAGTTAATGGAATTAAACTATCAAAACCTTTGTATTCTTGGAGACTTTAATGCGATAACTGATGCAAAACAGGATTACAAGAGCCACAAACAAGGGAAAAAAGGGGGAAACACCTTATCTAATTCTTTTCTAAAGATGAAAGACGAATTAGGTATACAAGATATATGGAGAGAAATGAATCCAGATAAAGCACAATATACATTTTATTCAAATAGACATAAATCCTGGTCACGAATTGATATGATATGGACTTCTTATGATTTAAAGACTATGATACAGGAGATTGAAATAGAACCTAATATTTGGGCAGACCATAATCCAATTAGAATGACGTGGAAAGGAACTAAAAAGAAATTAAGATGGTGGTTCAACAAAGCTATATTGAAAGAAAAGAAATTTTTGCAATTAGCAACGAAAGAAATGGAATTTTTTTTTAAAATAAATAAGAAAGAAGAAACTTCTATTCAAAATGTATGGGACACAGCGAAAGCATATTTTAGGGGCGTGGTTATAACCTATGTGGCCAAAAAGAATAAACAAAAGAAACAAACACAACTCAGATTGAGAGAACAATTTAGTAAATTGGAAATGGAGCTACGAAATGATCCACAAAAGAAAGAATTGAAGACACAGATGGAAGTAATAAAACACAAATTAAATCTAATGGAAATGGACATAAGGGCACAACAGATTAAACGAGGTAAACAGAATTTCTTTGAAAATGCCAATAAACCCGGAAGATGGTTGGCATATAAATTGAAAAAAGAAAGAGAAAAAAGATTGATAAGTAAACTACAAGATACAAAAGGCCAATTGTACTGTCACAATGATGCAATCAAAAAAATTACTACAGCTTATTATGAGACACTTTATAAAACTGAGGTGGTTTCGAATGAGACAATACAGGAATACTTAAAAGAAGCGGACCTTCCAAAGGTACCAGAGAATATGCAATACATATTAAATGAGAACATAACAATGATGGAAATTACAGAGGCAATAAAAAAACAAAAAAAGGATAAAACTCCGGGACCTGATGGTCTCCCTGCAGAAATTTATATAGCTTTACAAGACATTGTAAGTCCGATTTTGAAAGACCTTTGTAATGAAGCTTTTTTAGAGACAAAAATACCAAATTCCTGGAAAGAAGCCAACATCTCTCTTATACCTAAAGAAGATACTGACTGTACACAAATTAAAAACTACAGACCAATATCTTTACTAAACGTGGATTATAAAATATTTACTACAATAATGGCAGAAAGAATGAAGAAATTTTTGACTGAATTCGTCCATCCAGACCAAAATGGCTTTTTACCAAAAAGACAGATAAAGAACAATTTAAGGATTATTTTAAATGTGTTGGAGTATTATGAAAACCATCCAGGGAAACAGTTGGCGCTTATATTTCTCGATGCGCAAAAAGCTTTTGATAATCTTAATTGGCAATTTTTGTTTCAACAGTTGAAGGAGATGGACTTTGGCGGAAATTTTATAAATGCAATTCAAGCAATTTATAATAAACAATCAGCAAGGATACTTATAAATGGAGACTACACAGACAGCTTTGACATTAAAAAAGGAACAAGGCAGGGATGTCCATTGTCCCCTTTGTTATTCATTTTTACATTGGAAGTGTTGGCTAGAAATATTAGGCAAGATATTGAGATTAAAGGATTGGAGATAAAAGATCAAAAATATAAACTACAGGCTTTTGCGGATGATTTAGTTTTTATTTTGGAGGAACCACTAGAGACAGCTGTTAAACTCTTGCGGAAAATAGAGAAATTTGGAGAAGTGGCGGGGTTGAAGATAAACAGGGAAAAGACTAAAGTATTAACGAAGAATTTAACAGATAAACAAAAAATTCAATTCGCTAAAAAGACAAACCTTCAAATAGCGAAAAAAGTTAAATATCTAGGTATCTATTTAACTTCAAAACATACAACAATAAAAGAAGACAACTACGAGAGATTACTAAAACAAATAAAAGTGGATTTGGAGAAGTGGAAAAATCTTCAATTATCATTATTAGGAAGGATAGCGACTGTTAAGATGAACATTTTACCTAAGCTAATTTTTCTTTTTCAAACAGTTCCTGTCAAGTTAAATCAAAAATTCTTTGATGAACTAAACGCTACAATAATTAGATTTATATGGCAAGGTAAAAAAGCTAGAATTAAAATTAAATTATTACAAGATTCTAAAGACAGAGGGGGCCTTGGACTCCCGGATTGGAGACTTTATTACCAGGCAGCTATTTTGCTTTGGCTTAAAGAATGGATTACATTGAGAAACAAAAGGCTTCTTTATTTAGAGGGGCATGATTTGCAATTAGGTTGGCATGCATTTTTGTGGTATGAGAAAAATAAAGTACATAAATATTTTCAAAATCATGCTATAAGGAATGTACTGTTTTCAGAGTGGGAAAAAATTAAACATAAAATGTACATGAAAATACCTGAGTGGACTTCGACAATGGAAGCCTTTTCCTATCCAAATCTAATTAACTATGATAAACTCGTTAGCTATAAAGATATTTTGGACAAAGATGGGAAACTTAAAGACAGACAAATTCTTCAGCAACAGGGTATTGACTTAACATGGTGGTCTTACTTGCAAATTCAGACAAGATATGAAAAAGATATAAAGTCTACAGGATTTTATAAAGAACAGACACCGCTAGACAAAATATTGTTAAAAACTGATGAACATTTGATTAAAAAACTCTATAAATTTCTGCTAAGCTGGAAGATGGAAGAAGAACAAGTAAAAGAAACAATGATAGTATGGGCTAAGAATTTTGGATATTCTATAGACTTAGAAGATTGGCAAAAACTATGGGATCGAAATATTAAACTTACTAAAGCGGCTGCATATAAGGAGAATTTATACAAAATGTTTTATAGATGGCACATGACACCAGTTAGACTAGAGAAAATGTTTAAAAATGTATCAAATATGTGTTGGAAATGTAAACAAAAACCAGGAACTTATTATCACATCTGGTGGATATGCCCTAATGCAAAGATATATTGGCTTAAAATTCATAAATGGCTAGAAAAGATGACTAAGATACAGATAGAATTTAAACCGGAATTGTTTTTATTAGGAATATTAAGATCTAATTACGGAAAAGAGAATGAATATTTAATCTTACATATATCAACAGCCGCGAGAATAGCATTTGCCCAATTTTGGAAAAATGAAAAGATACCACCTGACCAGATTATTATTATGAAAATATTGGAATGTGCAGAAATGGATAGACTAACTTTAGAAATTAAAGAGAAAGAAGACACAATTTTCTTTAAAACATGGGAAAAATTTTATCAATGGTTAGCAATAAGACAGAATGAAAAAGGATGATGAAATTAAATAAGATAAATGATGTATTTTCTTTTGAATATTATTTTTTAACTTTTTGGTTAGATGTTTACATTTAATTATAATTAATTATAATTAAAAGCGTTATATTGATATTTATATCTAACTATATTTACTTAGTAATACATCACTAATAGTATATTGATTATTGTTACTTATAGAATGAATGATATGTATTGGCTTAAGTTTTTACCATTAATAGTGATAAATTTATTAATATAGCTTTTTAGTACTATGTTAATCATGCATACTTAATATGTATACCCGGACGATAGTCTGCTTGCTAAAGCGTTGATTTAGTGTTGGGGTTAACCCCATTATTGTATCTACCCCTACCCTTGGTTTAATCCTTGTTTTTTTACCCCATGTTATACCTTTACCTACCCTTCCCTATCTATCCCGATAAAAATAATAAAACATATTTAAAAAAAAAAAAAAATACCAGAACTATTGCCAAAACTGAACACTTTAACAACAGAATAATCAGAGAAGCCATCGAGATAGAAAAATGCCCACACAGCATGAATAAACGAGATGATACCTCCCGCCTACCAGCCATTTGGAAACCCAGCCTTATTGACAGACGAATCCCTAGCACAAGGAGCGACACTGGACCCACACTCACGAAGACCACACATGATGTTACCACCACACATCCACGCAAAAAGCAGACTCAAACCCGCACCGATGATGAGGCACGACCGCGGACCAGAAACCAGACCACAGCTGCATCATTGGCCATTTTAAACCCCTCCATTCCATACGTGAAGCAAACTGACACCCACCTTGAAGATGTGGCACGACCACGAACGCGAAGCCAAACTACAGCAATGCAGCTCTCCATCTCAAATTCCCCTGCAACTCAGACTAATCCTAGCACAACAGGGCCCCCACCCAAGCAGAGCACACCCCCATCCAATCAGAGCACAGCCAAGCCCCTAACCAATCAGAACACACGTCCACCCAATCAGAACACAGCTAAGCTCCCATCCAATCAGTTCATACCTCCACTGGCAGTTAAAAGGAAGAAACAGTTGCGATCACACATTGCTCCTAGAAGCACGAAGCCGAAGACACCAGCCTGAAGATGACGAATGGGACTTCGTCGAAACGTTGCCAAGACACTTTCAATTTTACACGGGAGAAAACCCGAATTACCAAAGACCTACATACAAACACCCGTGAAAACCTCAGAAAACATATATATATATATATATATGTCTTTGATAACTGCAAAAATACGAATCCCGGGCATATCTGTTCAATAACACAGTCCTCGATCTCCGGGAGAAATATAAACCAGCTGCACCAAAGTAATGTGAACTTCAGATGGCTAACACCAGAGGGGATTATCGTGACTTGGCAGGAGAAGAGATTCAGGTTGGATACGTTGGAGAAAGCTGAAGACTTTCATAGACAATACTGTATCTCAGAAGAAGAGCTGGGAGATCATGGAGAAGGAAATGCGATGGTTGAAAAAGGAGAAGGTGAACGAATGATGGATAAAAGAGGGACAGAGCAGGGTATAGAGGAAGTAAAAGGGGGAGGAGGACAAGATGGATTAGGACAACAGGGGAGAAGCCTTGAGGAGTTGAAGGAAATAAGGATTACTCGAAGCACTAAGGCACGACAGAAACAAGTTAATGGGAGAGGAGTATAGGATATGGTCAACGAATATTAGGGGTTTGAATTCACCAGTAAAACGGCGGAAAGTTTTTAGTAAACTTATTAAATTAAATGCGGATGTCATTACATTACAAGAGGTTCATATAAAAAATGATCAAAAGTATCTATTAGAGCAACCTAAATTAGGAAGACTATACACCTCACTAGATGAGGGGGAAAAAAAAAGAGGAATTGCATTGTATGTTAGACAGGAGATAGCTTCCAAACAAATCTATAAGGACAAAGAGGGAAGGATCTTGATAGTGGAGGCTAATCTGAACAAAAAAAATATAATAATTGTCGTAGTTTACGCACCAAACGGAGCCCAAGTATCTTTTTTTAAGGATGTACACAGCAAGCTTAGCGACTTAGAGGGAGATGGGTTTTGTATGATTGGAGATTTCAATGCCATAGTAGATAGAACAAAAGACCATAAAAGTAATGTGGCAAGGAAAGGAAACAAAAAAATACTTCCCAGAACTTTTTTTGAGATGTGTACAGACCTTAACTTGCAAGATGCTTGGAGGGAAAGAAATATAGACAAAAGGAATATACATATTACTCTAATAGACATAACTCGTGGACCAGGATTGATATGTTATGGCTTTCAAAAAAATTAGATTCGGAAATTCAAGGAATTAATATAGAACCTAGTCTTTGGGCGGACCATAATCCTATAAGTTGTTGCTGGAAAGGGCAAAGGAGCCGGCCAAGATGGACTCTTCAAAGAGTGATTATTAGAGAAAAAGAGTTTAAGGAAAAGATGGAGAAAGAAATGCACTTTTTCTTTCAAACGAATAAAAATGGGGATACATCTTTGCAGAATACTTGGGATACAGCTAAAGCATACATGAGGGGAGTTGCAATCTCATATATGGCCAAGAGAAATAAGGAAAAAAAACAACACAGGATAAGACTGGAAGAAGAATATAAGCAGGCTGAAACACAATATCAGGGTGACCTAAATAATAAAAGTTTGAAAAGTAAAATGGAATTAATTAAACATAAACTTTGTATAGAAGACTCGGAAAAGTTAGCACAACAACTTAAGGCTGCCAAGCAAAATAATTTTGAATACGCGAATAAACCTGGAAGATGGTTGGCGTATAAACTGAGAAGGCAGAAAGAGAAGCAACAGATTGTTAATTTGCAAGATGAGGAAGGAGAGATTCAACATGATGAGATAATTAAAAGGGGAATTGCTCAAAGATATTATGAAAACTTATATAAGAGGAGTGAGGGACAAAGTGTAGAAAAGATAATAGACTATTTGGAAAAGACAGATACACCGAAGATACCAGAGGAAATAAAAATCATGTTAAATGAGGAAATAAGTATGATTGAAATAACTACGGCTATAAGTAAACAAAAAATTAATAAAGCGGCCAGCCCAGATGGAATACCAGCAGAATTATATAAAGAACACCAAAACGTACTTAATCAACACCTATTAGAAGTGTTCAACGACGTTTTAACTGAGGTGAAAATACCTAAATCCTGGTTAGAGGCAAATATAGTATTAATACCAAAAGAAGATGTAGAAAGAACACAGATACAAAATTATAGGCCTATCTCCCTACTAAACGTCGATTATAAGATCTTTGCATCAATAATGGCAGAGAGATTTAAAAATTATTTAATTGACTTCATACATAGTGACCAAAATGGCTTCCTCCCGAATAGGCAGACTAAGCGGAATATAAGGACAATTTTAGACATATTGGAATACTACGAATTACATAGCGATAGCCAAATGGCACTCTTATTTTTGGACGCACAGAAGGCATTTGATAATGTTAATTGGCTATTTCTGATCCAACAATTGAAATTAATGGATGTTGGAGAAATTTTTTTAAATGTTATAGCTGCAATATATTCCGAACAGAATGCCCAGATTATAATAAACGGTGAGGCCACCAATAAATTCAATATTCAGAAAGGTACAAGACAAGGATGTCCTCTCTCGCCATTATTGTTTATATATACATTGGAGATTTTAGCTAGGACTGTAAGGCAAGAAGAGCAAATTAAAGGGCTTGAGATTAAAAAGGAAAAATATAAACTCCAAGCATATGCCAATGATTTAGTATTTATATTGGAAGATCCCGTGCAATCAGGTCAGAAGCTTTTTGAACTATTGGAGGAATATGGAGAGGTGGCAGGCTTGAAAATAAATAGAAATAAAACAAAGATCATAGCAAAAAATATGACTAACACGCAAAAAGAAAATCTTGGGGAAAAATTAGGAATACAAGTAGTTACTAAAATAAAATATTTGGGCATTGTTATGTCAGCACGTTGTTCATCAATTAGAGAGGATAACTACGGAAAATTAGTTAAACGTATAAAAGTTGACCTAGACCGCTGGAGAAATCTACATCTTTCGTTTCTAGGAAGAATCTCAGCGGTGAAAATGAATATTTTACCCAAAATTATCTTTCTATTCCAAAATATTCCAATCCAATTAGATAAAAAATTCTTTAAAGAGTTGAATAAGTTAACTTTAGATTTTGTGTGGCAAGGAAGGAAGGCGTGGATAAAGCAAAAGTCTCTACAGGATGCTAAAGAAAGAGGGGGATTAGGCTTCCCGGATTGGGAGTTATACTATCAAGCTGCGGCCCTGACGTGGATCAGGGATTGGATAACATTGGAAAATAAAAGATGTTTACTATTAGAGGGGCATGATCTCCAGCAGGGCTGGCATGCCCACCTATGGACAGATAAAAGCAGGAACCATCAATACTTTCTGAGGCATAAAGTCCGGCAAGAACTAATAAAAAGCTGGAATATAGTTAAATGCCAATACTATACAAAACTCCCAGGCTGGGTCTCACCATTAGAAGCAGTTATATACCCCAACCTTTATAGGCAAGATAGGGTTATCATATACAAAGATATCCTGTCAGAGGAAGGATATCTAAAGCAAAGGCAAGAGTTGAGACAACAGGGGATTGCTTTGGAATGGTGGTCTTACCTTCAGATACAAGCAAGATATGTGAAAGACAAGAAAGAATGGGGAATTAATAGACAAGATACAGGGCTTGACAAAATATTATTAGGCTTGGAGAAAAAACAAATCAAAAATATATATAAATATATGTTAGAATATAAATTATTTGAAGAACAAGTTAAAGAAACAATGGTTACCTGGGCAATAGATTTGGGGCACGCTATAAACATGGACCAATGGCAGCAAATCTGGGAACGTAATTGCAAAATTACATTGGCAACAACTTATAAGGAAAATCTCTATAAGATGCTCTTTAGATGGCACCTGCCACCGGCTAGGCTCGCAAAAATGTATAGTGGCTACTCACCACTTTGTTGGAAGTGTAAAAGGGAAAGGGGTACTTTTTTCATGTTTGGTGGGCTTGCAAAGAGGTACAGGTTTATTGGCAGAGGGTTTGGAATTGGATAAAATGACGGGTCAAAAAACTCAATATAAACCAGAGATGCTACTACTTGGCATATTAGAAAAAAATATAAACAAAGATGATATATACCTAATTATTCATGTGATAACGGCGGCAAGAATTTTGTTTGCCCAAAATTGGAAAACAACTGAAGTGCCTAGTGGAGATGCGTTAATAAGGAAAATTTTGTATTGCGCAGAATTGGATAAGTTGACGAAAGAATTAAAAAATCAGGAGGAAACAGAATACTATTTAAGCTGGAATAAATTTTACAAATGGAAGGAAAAAAAAAGAAGGAAGGTCATTAGAAGGGATGTAAATAGAGGAAGAATATCTGAAATGTATAAAGTATGTGTATAATAAGGAATGTTTAGACAAAGATGTATGTCAAAGATGATACACTATGTTCAATGTTTTTTAATCTTTTTTTTTCTTTTTTTGTATTCAATAAAAATTATTTTTTTAAAATTTTTTTTTAAAAAAAGACTAGGATAAACTGGAATAATAATTAAGTTTTGATTCACCCTTGCCTTTCCCCCAGTTTCCCCTCTGTAGTTTAGAAACAAGGATCTGTGAGAAAATGACAATTGGGGTTAGAATTTTATTTGGCTTAATGAAATAATTCAGGTTCTGAGGACAAAGCGTTACTGTAGTGTAGATGGTCATTTCAGTCCCTTCCAGCTCTATTAAACAACTAAAATATTTGGCTACCCTAATCATGAAGAAAGCACTATTGTAAACACTTGAAATAAAGTGTTTGATACTATTATTCACATCTACTTCACTGGAGAACATATGTAGTAAACTGCAGGTTATGTAAAACTCCTGCATGTAGAAAGTTAGCATTTCAGGGGGAAAATGACATCAGTTATTTTTACCTTGCCAGAGTAGGCTTTCACATGAAGGGAATGCATAATATGTAACAGCTTTCAAATATATTATATACGCCAGCAGTTTCCTGAAATGATAAAATTCTGTTAAGGTTGTTCTTAAAACAAACAAGTGTAAATTAATATAAATAAGTCTCATTGAGAAGGAATCTGCTTATCATTGTACAGCAAATTAAAAATCACAACAGGCTAATTTTGTGTTCATATTAAAAAGATGGCTACATTTACTTCTGAAACCAAAGGTAGGAATAAGAAAAATATAGACATTATATCTGATGCAATTAAAGATGTCTTGAATTTATGGTTCTTTTTCTATTTAAGAAGATAACATAATGTCTAAAACCTGAAATGATAAGCACGATGCTTTCACATTGGGTTTCTAAAATTACAGTAGCCTGAGTCTGATTTTTTTTCCAAATAAAGTTACGTGAATGTCATAATTGGAGTCATCTTCAAAGCGTATAATCAAGCTATTTGAACAGTAAACATTAGAACAGGATTGTTTCCTGGAGCAGGAATCAAGGCTCATCTGTAGCGGAACTAAAAGCAAGAGTACACTAAATAGAGTTCTTTGCAAAGGGCCAGGTAGCAAACATTCTGAACAAAAGACCAAATAATTAATTGGTGGAAACCAGCCTAGAAAAATCTCATTGGCTAACAAAGTTATTTTCAAAGAGGAAAAGGGTAGTTAAAAGACTAAAGGCAAATTAAATAAAATGATTATGACCTTAGAGTATAAAGAACTCCCATATATTTGTTTTATAGTAATTTGTTTTATATTAAGTGGTTCCCACTGTTGGTTAGAAATATAGATTGTGAATTTTAAGTGCAGCCCCTTTCTTGTGGTTTTGGAGAACCACCAGTTCTAGAGGTTTGTGCATTTATTTTATAAATTTATAGCTTCGTAAATTTATTTTTATAAAAAATAAGTGTATAATATATATTTACATTTATAACATATGTAGGAATTATATGGCCAAGTAACAACATAATCATATGACTCTTGACTGAAGTAAATCCTACTGAAGCCAAACTTTCTTCAGTAATTTAAATCAGAAATAACACCAAACATTTTAAGTTTTTTCTCAATAACTATACCTTCGTCTTTCTCCTTCTCATAGCTCTGTATTGGTACATATATTGGAACAATGTTTTCTTTAGAACAGAGAGCTTAAATTTCCCAGTACAGGGACGACCTTCCTGGAAAACTAAAATGGCAATCATAGAATGTAATTTGCTACTTGAGGAACTTCTTCTTCCTTTCATTCTGAATAAATAAAAATGGGGTTTAAAGGAATCTAATAAAATAGTTCCTTTCATGCTCATTCAATACTGGTGGCATTTGTTTTATAATAAAAATTAGAACAGAGCTAAATGTAATGTCACAAATGTCACTCCAAGATATATTAAAGATTTAATTTTGTTTGCTTAAAATGTTATGAAAGAACTCACATGTCCAAATCCCTTAGGGGGGATGGGGGTGACATCCAAAACTAAGAAGCCACAGAGATATTTCTTAAGAGGAAACATGTGTCTTCCACCATACTCAGAAACATTCATGAAATATGCCTTCCCATTCACTCTGCTCTGATCTCAAATCTCCTGCCAAAACAATCACATTCAAGCAGATAGCCTCCCTTATTCAAAACTAATTAAGACAATCTTTTTGTAACTCTCCTTTGTGATTCTGACGCCTATGCCCACCAATCAACCAACACAAGAAGAAAAGGTTATGTTCACTATACTACTAACTAAATATAGAGAGCATCCAGGATGCCTGAGCTCTAAAAAGATGCTTGCAATCTTGCTATTTTTAGACAGTGTTTTTAGTCAGTACCTGAACAGCATTTTAAGTCAGAAAGACAGAAATATAATAAGACATCACATAACCAATACCCTTGAATGAACATTGTCCTTTCCCAAAAGAATACATATTTCCTCTGTTTTCCACATCAGTCTACCTCTGACTTGTAGTTGAATTAATCTGGGGGTTAAAGTAAACAACTGTAGATTACTAAAAATGGAAAGTTTGAGGTGGCTCTCCAGCTGCTTCCTGTTAGCTCGCAATGCACAAAGGCAATAATGTATGGTGTCATTAGATCTCTACTCAATTGCCTGGACAGATGGGAGGAGATGTTTGTGTTTCATCAATTTAGGTACACTTAGCCATTCTTAATGTTTGTCTGCAGTAGGAGTGAAAATGTGTTATGCACTATTATCTGAGCAATTATTATCTTTCCAAATAAACACACGCAATTAGTTTGCTGATAGTCATTGGAGTAAAAACAGGTGTTTCCTATAATCTTTGTGATTGCTTACACATCTCAGCTTCCTTGTCTTAGCCTCCAATTACTTTGGAATGTGAGGGCTTCTCCTAAGCCCCTGATCAAAGGTACTCAGCTTTGGAAAGAGTTATTCAGGGATCCAGTCAAGCTAAGTGTAGCTGGGGTGGTTCACACAGATACCCCACTCCATGCAAAAGAGGAAGGAAATGCTATCCCCCACCTTCCTGCTTTCAGCATGTGCTGTATACATTGGTCTATTGATTTGCCCACACAAAAGGTCAAAAATATGAATTGTTAGGAAAGCTACCAGGGTGCACATAAATTCCAACCAAAACCAATAATGTTGGCATGACAGTGTCATTTTCCGCTGCAGCTAGGATTGTCTGTAACACTGTGCAGCCTCTGAGGGGAAGCTGTGTTATGGGTAGACATGAGTGGGGGGGGGAGGGGGGAGGAGAGTAAGGGCTGTTTTTAATCCAGAGGATGGGAAACAAGGCAACTTAAAAGCTTGGTGCTTGCTGCATTTCTTTTTATTTTTTTTTATTTTTTTAAAACAACAAAACATAACACACATAAACACACAGTATATACTCCTTTTTTTTTTTTAAACAGCAATTTCCTAACGGTAGTCTTTTATTATTTACATTTTCCCCCTTATTCTTCTTTAAAAATATTTGTCCTTGTTGTCTCCTTGTTTCTTATTTCCATTTTTCTTCCTTCATACTATACTTCATACTAAGAATAATACATATTATTACTATACATTATTATACACACATTTTCCATTTCTTGACCTTTCCACATTTATTTTCATTTATTATTTCTAATCTCCAACCAATCATACCACTTATTCCATATTCCATAGTACTCTGTGTCTTCCTTTTCTTTTATCTCTTTTGTTAATTTGTCCATCTCCGCACAGTCTAGGATTTTCCTTATCACTTCTTCCTCTGATGGTATATTCTCATTTTTCCAAAACTGTGCTTAGACTATTCTTGCTGTCGTTGTTATATGTAAGATTAAGTACCGTGTTTCTTTACTATATTTTCTATTTAAAATACCCAGCAGGAAGATCTCTGGTTTCCAGTCTATGGGTTGATCTATTATTTCTTCCATCCATCTTCTTATTTTAGTCCAGTATTTTTTCGCAACTGGGCATGTCCACTGTTGTGTCCTGAGCCTTGCTGAGTCAATCAGCAAGGCACAGACAAACTGCAGGATAACTGCAGAGGCCCGGGCAAACCACGTGTTTGCCCGGGACCGGTTGTATAGACCCGGGCAGCCCATAAGTTGCCCGAGACCCAGACAGGCTGTCTCCAGCCTCGTGCGCATGCGTGAGGCGGGAGAATGGCCTGCATTCATTGGTTGAGCCTCCCCTTGCAGGGGAAGTATAAAAGGGCATGTTGCCATTTTCTCCTTTGCTTCTGTTTAGTGCAAGTACCAAATAAAGAACATCTTTTGCATAAACTGCCTCGTCTCCATGCCTGTGTTGAGAACAGAACATTGGCGACGAAGGTGGGATTCGTCGTGGGGAATCCTGAAGAACTGAAGTAGGCCTACTCACCCAGGCCAGGAAGAAGCGCGGCGTCCAGGAGGAGCAGCCGCCTGCCAGCATACATACGCTGGAGGCGGGCTTGGCTTCGTCGGACCCCTTCTTGATTCCTGATGGCGAGAGGCGTGGACGAGGCCATCTAGTTGAAGATGTCCAAGCTGGGCCGTCTGGGCAAATTTGACATCGCGCATCCTGAACGCTGGAGCTCGTATGCAGCTCGCGTTGAAAATTACTTTCGAGTAAACAAAATCCAGGAAGACGGCCTGAAAGCGGCTACCTTGCTTTGTGTGTGCGGGCAAGAGACATTTGAAATAGCGGAGAATCTTGTCGCACCAGCAGCCTTAGATTCAATCGCATATGCCGATTTAAAAAAGATGCTGCGAGAGCATTTCGAGCCCAAGCTCTCAATCATTGCATGGAGGCATCAATTCAAACAGAGGGACCAACGGCCAGGCGAATCGGCTGCAGATTTCATCATGGCCCTGAGACAGGCCGCACGCCCGTGTGCATTTCAAGACTTGGAGGAAAGGCTCCGAGACAGACTGGTGTGTGGGTTGCGAAGCTGCGAAGTACAGCAGAAACTGTTTGCGAGAACGGACGTCACGTTCCAAGACGCTCTCAGAGAGATCGCAGCAGAAGAAGCAGCCGGAGGCGCCGTGAAGGCCTTGCGGACGTCGAAGAGTCATCCAGTGACCGTCCCGATCCACCAGGAGGCCACCCGTGAGGCTTCGGGGGAAGAGTCCGAGGAGGACGAGGTGGACAAGATCCAGCCAGCGACGGAGAGATGGCGACCAGAGCGGAGAGGACCACTGCCTGCATCCCCTCGATGTTTCGGCTGTGGAGGATGCCACAGGAGGGTCGACTGCCAGTTTCGATCCGCCGTCTGTCGAGCATGCGGAAGGCAAGGCCACATTGCATCGGCCTGCATGGGCTGCCCTAAGAACAGGTCCCCAGAATTGCCTCTGAAAGGTACCAAGGTCCCCAGCCAAAACAGGGTGGGTTTTTGCGCATCTAGGAGGGGGGTGTTCAAGACAGGAATGCATAGGCCCCTCAAGAAGAAGCTCCGTCTTGATGTGAAGTTGCAAGGAGTTCCCCTGGCTATGGAGCTGGATACAGGCTCCGCGTTGTCTATTATTTCAATGGACACATTCAATAAGATTTGCTTCCGGAGTGGCTCGCGAATAAAGATCAGGCCTTCCAACCTTGTCCTTACTGATTTTCAAAACATGAGAGTAAGAGTAAAAGGGGAAGCAACGGTCAGAGTACAGCGAAAGGGTTTCACGGGTGCATTGGATGTGGTCGTTGTCGAGGGGGACAGAACGAGTCTTATCGGACTCGACTGGTTCGAGGCACTTGGAATCCAGGTGACCGGTCTGAACCAGCTGCAAACGGCTAGTCTTGCGGGCGTCTGCAAGGAGTTTGCAGATGTGTTCAGCTCGGAACTTGGATCGTACAAGGGGCCTCCCATTACATTAAAATTGGATCCAGGCATTACACCCATAAGGGTCAAGCCTAGGAGGGTGCCTTTTGCATTAAAAAGTAAGATTGATGCCGAGCTGGACAAACTGGTCCAACAGGGCATCCTGGAACCTGTGGACTCTAGTCCATGGGAAACCCCCATAGTAACTCCCTTAAAATCCAATGGGGAAGTCCATATCTGCGCGGACTACAAGTGCACGCTGAATAAGGCCTTACAACAGCATGCTTATCCTGTGCCCGTGGTGAGCCACATTCTGGCCTCACTGAAGGGAGGGAAGCACTTCACTAAGCTTGATTTGGCTCAAGCATATCAACAATTGCCGGCTGACGAGGCGACTGCTGAAGCCCAAACCATAGTCACGCACAGAGGTGCGTTCAAAGTAAAGAGGCTGCAGTTTGGGGTAAATGTAGCCCCTGGCATATTCCAGGGGGTGATGGAGCGAACGCTCCGAGGGATTCCCGGGGTCTGCCCCTATTTTGATGACATCCTCATTGCAGGAGAATCATCAGGAAACTTAGCTGAAAGGCTGAGGGCTGTCTTGTTGAGGTTCCGCCAAGCTGGGCTGAAGCTTCAGCAGGACAAGTGTCAGATCGGTGTGTCATCCACCGAGTTCTTGGGGTTCCGCATCGATGCAGATGGCATCCACCCCACAGAATCCAAATTCAAGGCCATCCAATTGGCCCCTAGTCCCCAGTCAAAAACTGAGCTTCAGGCTTTTTTGGGCCTCTTGAACTTTTACCATTCCTTTCTTCCAAACAAAGCTGCTGTGGCCGAGCCGCTTCACAGGCTCTTAGACAAACAGGCTCCGTGGACATGGACAAGGGTCCATGAGGAAGCCTTCTCAAAGGTCAAAGCCTTATTATCTTCAAACGCTGTACTGGCTCATTTCAATGAGCAATTGCCAGTGTGCATCGCATGTGATGCTTCCTCTTATGGAGTAGGAGCAGTACTGAGCCATCTCAAGGAAGATGGAACACAGGTCCCTGTGGCCTATTATTCCAGGACCCTCTCATCTGCAGAGCGAAATTATGCCCAGATTGACAGGGAGGCCTTGGCAATAATTTCAGGCATAAAGAAATTCCATGATTTCTTGTATGGACGCAAATTCACAGTCTATACAGACCACAAGCCTTTGCTAGGGTTGTTCACAACCAACAAACAAACTCCCCAGATAATATCTCCTAGGATGCTGAGGTGGTCCATATTCTTAGCAGCATATGATTACACACTGGTTCACAAACCAGGTACTGAGATGGGCCACGCAGATGGCCTAAACAGGTTACCTCTTAAGCAAATAGAGGCAGACCCTGCTCTAGCTGTACACATTCTGTCCATTCAGGACTTACCAGAATCTCCCCTCAATGCTAGGGATGTGGCTGCAGAAACTGCCACTGATCACACGCTTGCACGCGTGCTGACATGTGTGTTGTCAGGATGGCCTGACACGTGTCCTGGTGCTGAATTCCAGAGTTTCTGGCGCAGGAAGCACGAATTGTCCACATTTAAAGGGTGTATCCTGTGGGGCAATAGAGTACTCATTCCGGCCTCATTGAGGACTAGAGTCATGCTCTCTCTTCATGAGGGACATCCGGGAATAGTGAGGATGAAGGCGCTTGCGCTCAGCCATCTATGGTGGCCTGGTCTCGATAAGGACATTGAGGCCCAGGTTCAGGGATGCCAAGTGTGCCAGCAATCACGGCCAGAAATGCCCCAGGCCCCTGTACATAGGTGGGAGGAGACACTCACTCCTTGGTCATGCGTTCATATTGATTATGCTGGGCCCTTTCAGGGGCAATTCTTCCTCCTCCTCGTGGATAGCCATTCCAAATGGCTGGAGGTCGTTCCTGTGTCCTCTACTACTACTGCCAGGACCATCCAGGTGCTCAGAGGAATCTTCTCTGCCCATGGACTTCCTGATGTTTTAGTGTCAGACAATGGTCCACAATTTACCTCTTCTGAGTTTCAGGCATTTTTACAAGCCAAAATGATCCGGCATGCCACATCTGCTCCTTTCCATCCTGCCACCAACGGTCAGGCTGAACGCATGGTGCGCACCACTAAAGATGCTTTAAAGAGAATCACTCAAGGACCCTGGCATCACAGGTTAGCTGATTTTCTTCTCACACACCGCACCACACCATGCACAGCTACTGGAAAGAGCCCAGCTGAACTCCACTGGGGTCGCAGACTCATCACAAAGCTGGACAGGCTTCACCCAGACCGGGTGGTTTCACAGGTGTCGCAGCCGCGGGCACCTAGGAGACTTCAAGTGGGTGACCCGGTCTGGGCAAGGAACTATGGACAGGGGCATCTCTGGGTACCTGCTGTCATCTCTAAGGTTTCAGGGCCGTTGTCCTACGAAGTGGTCTTGGATGATGGGCGTGTCCTCCGGCACCACATTGACCAGCTGCGTTGGTGGCTGCTGGGCCAGTATCACTCCCCTGACTCTGCTCTTGGGGGGGAGGGGGACCCCAATTACGATTGTGGATCACAGTCTCCCCAAGCAGAGGGGTCTTCACATGTCCCAGATGAGGGTCTGGCCATGCAGGCAGATCCTGACTCTGGCATAGAAGCAGGGGGTTCTGCCATGGAGGCGGCTCCTGACTCTGGCAGAGGTCCCTGGTTGAGGGCAAATGGCTGTAAATCGGCTACTCAGGGCACCCCTACTGCTGGCCTTGGGCCCGACGGACATTGCTCCCAAGGGGAGTTCCAAGGGTTTTCGGGGAACTCCACCCCACCAAGGAACTCGGGGAACTCAACCCCCCCAAGGAAATCTGGTTTGGGTTTAGTGGACCCAGCCAGTCAGCAGTTAGGGGGAATCCCTGAGTCTTCTGGGCAACAAAGTCCTGGTTTGTTGTACGCAGACTGAGAGTCAGCACTCCAGGCACCAAACATAACTCCCCCACATGTCATCACAACTGGCCCTAACTTTGATCCGCGAAGATCGGGGCGGATTAAGGCCCCGCCTAAATACTTGCAAGAGTATGTGCGGTCCCTAGAGGGAACTTGTTATCAAAAACTAAAAGACCATGGGTTAATTTGAATCCACGGGACACCAGGTTACCCGAGAGTACCGGGAACAGCCAGGGTGGCATTTGCGGGATATTACATGGTACTGATATAGCTGCATCAGTGTTGTCCCAGCTTAGGAGGGAGGGGTGTTGTGTCCTGAGCCTTGCTGAGTCAATCAACAAGGCACAGACAAACTGCAGGATAACTGCAGAGGCCCGGGCAGACCACATGTTTGCCCGGGACCGGTTGTATAGACCCGGGCAGCCCATAAGTTGCCCGGGACCCAGACAGGCTGTCTCCAGCCTTGTGCGCATGCGCAAGGCGGGAGAATGGCCTGCATTCATTGGTTGAGCCTCCCCTTGCAGGGGAAGCATAAAAGGGCATGTTGCCATTTTCTCCTTTGCTTCTGTTCAGTGCAAGTACCAAATAAAGAACATCTTTTGCATAAACTGCCTCGTCTCCATGCCTGTGTTGAGAACAGAACATCCACCATAGATGATAATATGTTCCATGTACTTTTTTACATTTCCAACATGTCGGCGAGTTGTTCTGGAACATCTTGGCAAGCTTTGCTGGTGGAAGATGCCATCTGTAAAACATCTTCAACTGGTTTTCCTTGAATGCCGCAGACATAGTCAATTTTATGTTTGTTTCCCATATTTTTTCCCATTTCTCCAATTCTATGTTATATCTGAATTTTTTTGCCCATCTGATCATTGTATCTTTGACAACCTTGTCTTCCATTTTATATCTCAGTAAGTATTTATATATATTACTAATTAATTTTATTTCTGTTCCATGTATAATTTTATCCAATTCTTGCGGCTCTTTTTGTATTTCATATAATTTTTTGTCCTCTGTATATTTAGATTGAATTTGTGTAAATGTCCACCAGTCAATCTCTCTGCCTACATCTGGTTCCAATTCTTGTTTTGTTTTCAGATTTTCCTGTTCGTTTACCAATTCCTTGTATCTAATTATCTTATTTATGTCCAGAAGATTTGGATGTTTCAGAGCTTCTGTTGGGGATAACCACATTGGAATTCTTATGTAATGTTTTTGTTTTATTTTTTCCCAAGTCTGTAGCAATGCATCCCTAACTATGTGTCTTTGAAAGTATCTGTGTATTTTATATTTTTCGTCCCATAGGAATGCATGCCACCCCGCTTGCAAGTCATGTCCTTCTAGTGTTAAAACTCTGGTATTTTTCAATTCCATCCATTCTTTTAGCCATGTTAGGCTTGATGCTTGGTAGTATATTTCCCACTCTGGTAACGCCAATCCCCCTTTATCTTTCGCATCTTGCAAGAGTTTTAATTTAATCCTAGGTTTTTTCCTTTGCCATATAAATTTAGTGACCAATTTATTTAATTCTTGAAAGAATGTTTTCCCTAGTTTTATTGGAATAACTTGGAACAGGAATAATATTTTTGGCAATATATTCATTTTGACCGTAGCGATCCTCCCTAAAAATGAAATGTGTAGATTTTCCCAATTTTCTAAATCTTTTTTTATCTGGTGTAATATTTTATCATAATTATCCTCCTTAATCGAGGAGCACTTCACTGTAAGCCAAATCCCTAAATATTTTATTTTCTTAGTTACGCTTATTTTTGTTTTATCTTCCAGTTTGCTTTCCTGTGCCTTTGTAAGATTTTTGGTTATTAATTTGGATTTATTCTTATTAATCTTAAGTACGGCTACCTCACCGAATTCTTCTGTTTTTTGAATCAATTTAAGGCCGGTTTCTAATGGGTCTTCCAAAATAAATACCAAAAATGCATGCTGCATTTTATATAAGCATCAAGCTAGAAATTTATGAAACCATCCAGCAGAATCAAGAGGGGAGTTGCTAAGAAGGACAACGTGCTGAAGCCCCCCTTTAAAACTCTCAAAACAATCTCCTAAAGTTGTCTCTAACCTGCTTGCTTTTTAACTGTAGCTCTTACATATGGCATGAAACCTATTTGAAGTTGACTGAACCTGTGCGCTTTTGTACTATACAAAAATTAAGCCTCCATACAGTATTTAATGTAAATTAAAACATTGCATCTAGTCATTTCACTTAAGCATAGAGAGAGAGAAAGGAACAATGACGTACAAGAATTTATGCCATCCATATTTCCAAGAACATTTCCAAATGGACCCCAGGCTCTAAAATGCTTCTTCAAATATAAATTGAGAGCTGAGCAATTTATACCATTGTATAATTGATGGAGAATAAGTAACCTTCCAGAATTTTCATGGCCTTTAATGAGCATTTGATATTGACCAGAACAACCTGAATTATGCTGCAATCAAATGTGTTCTACTGTACAATACTATCTCAGCACATGGCACAGCATAAGTTGATCTGTCGCTTAAGACCCAAAAATGTGAGGATACTGTTTATGAGATAAAAATCATTTTGCTTGCTTTTAACCATTGTTGCTATGTGGATTATAGTTTCTACATCCAGCTATATAAAAACTAGATAATATTGCTTGTGGACTAAAATACTACCAACTTCTTAATTAGATACCCATTACTCATACATGACAAATGGTTTTCATATTAACAACAGTGTGATTTTTCACTGCTTATAGATCAAAGTTAGATTTTAACAAGATTAGAACAAGGTTATTTCACAAACAAAAACCTACAATGTCTCCAACTTGATCAGTCAAGCAGACAAAAGCAAAATCTTAAGCAGTATCTGGGCCGGTTCCTGATGTGTTGGCATAGCAACTCTCAGAGTTTGCTGCCAATATTATATAATTAGTTATAGAATTATAATTATTAGTTACCAAACTAATATTGTCATAAAAATAATTAGACAATGGCTGATATCAATTGAGTATATTCAAACTAAGTACCTTAAATAATTTATTTGATAAATTCTTTCATATCTTTTATCTTTAAAAAACATTGATATTTTTTTCCTTGCAGAGCTCCAGATTGTTAGATGAATAGGAGTGGACATAAACATTGGCTTGTACCCACAAAAATAAAGTTAAACAGGAATATGTGGAGATTTTTTTTAAGAACAAACAGAAACAAAACCTGTGTACTAAATCCATACCTATTATTACCCTTTTGTCATACTCTGAACCCTATAAGGTATTATATGCAAGAAGGAAACGAACAATCAAAACAATGTAGTAGAAAAAGCAATACAAATCATTACAAGTACAATTTAAAAAAAAACTTATGTCATGTTCCAATGCAATGCCAAATATCTGGACAAGATATCTGGACACATATTTTCTCCCATTTACTATATGAAATTATAGTCTTAACCAGTTTCCTAAATACCAAGCTTAAATGTACCCATTGATTTTCTTCAGAAATTGTGTTCAATAATAAAGCTATCAATGGGTTTGTCTGAAAAAACAAACATTTTACATAACATTACAGATAATGGCCCTACTTAGCCACCATGCCCTAATCAGGATCATCTTTTACAACTACTAAAATCAGAAATTCTGTGGTATGAGAACTATTATAAGTGAGAATCAATACATAACACAGAAATTTCTTATTTTATCCAGCCATTTAATTCCTACAGCATATATTTATGGAATCTGGATATTACATTGGATCCACATTTTTATGTTCTCTTGCAGTAGTTTAGTATCCTGCCCTGTCCTGCCCTACCCTACTCTACCGTACTTATATTCCCTGGACCACCTATCTAAACGCTTACTAATCCCAACCTGTTTAGACTCTTGACCTAGACAAGAGTCACCCAGATGTTGTCACTTGCTTGTTGATAGCTGAAATGAAAATCAAGTATGTTCTGTTCATTGTTTCTAAGTGTGCTCTAGTTCAGTGCAGACTTTTGTTCTTATTTATTTATAAGATTTATAAGGCTGCTTATCTCACACTTTGTAACTGTCAGCAGCATACAAAAAGAAAAAGAAAAAAAGAGGAAAATTCAAAAACCAAAAATATTCCCAACAAAATAAAATAGAGTCAATATGCAATTAAGACTGGCAATAAAAACATACATATCACAGAATCGGTTCATCTAAAAGCCAAGTCTTTGCAGTTTTTGCAATAAGGTTGGAACAATTCAAACATAGGGGGCTAAAGTTCATTCCAAAGGGCAGAGAAGGCTGTCCCATAAATTCCATTAAGTGACATTGTTTCAGAGAGGGAATCTGGAGCATATCTACCTTGTGCCACAGGCAAACGTGCCAGGGAGAGGC